>JAEBUS010000035.1:159125-170434 GCA_023014475.1 Amanita pallidorosea | reverse complement strand
GTGGTCTGCTTTGCATGATCATTGACATCAAAATAAAAATATGCCAGGCCCAAACCACTCTGTTGTTGGTAGGCATTTTGGATGTCTTCTATGATACTAGAGCTTTCCTCATGCATGAGTAACTGATACACAATAGGAACATGGACTTACCAGACAATTGTTTCCCACAGCCTGCTATGAAATGTCAATATTGATACAAGCATAGATGATCATGACTACTCACAAATTCCATTGATCCTAGGAATTGGTTAGAGCTCTGTTTCCAACAATATACCTCTCATCACTGATAATCCAAAGCCCACTTCCTTCATGATACTTATTCCTAGCTTTGTCATGATTGGAGGAAGGATCAGGTGGTAATAGCCATTTCTTATATTTTCCGTTATGAAATTTGATTTTGTATTATATAGATTAACATGTAGAGAGTAGCAGGAAACACATACCAATATCATCCTCAGAAACAACATATATGGGTTACTCTTCACTTCAATCTACAAAACATCAAAAAGATTAGGTATTGATGTTATTTACTTTGTACATACTTGCTGATTGACTGCAATTGAGCACATCAGATCACTGTAACCTTTTCCAATGAGGTCCACGTGACATACCAGTAATATTTTCATTCTGAGCATACTTTGTCAAGAAAAAAGCAGATGGGTAGACGGGCCATTGATACGACATAATCATGCCAATGGATAGGAAATTCGCATCAGAGATGACGACAGTTACGTGCCGCAGAAAGCACATTCATTGTCAATGAGATAGCAATGTGATGATGGTGGTTCGTTGGTCAAGAAGTGTTGCGTCACTAGTCACATGTAACGCGCTTTGTGCGTGCTGTGCGGGAATGCACATTTCGCTATGATCACTCCGTGACTCCGTCTTACGTTGACCAAGATGAAATATAGTGTGGTTTGTAAGCTACTGGCTATGTGGATGATGCGGTGTGTGAAACAATGGCCTGACCTTTTGAACAGGGAAGGTGAGCGTGGTGAATCTGAACCCCGAGGTCGTCAAGTCAGCTTCCGCTACAATATCAGAAATGAAGCAGGGGGGAGGCAGTTGCAGAAAGAGAAAAGTAAGAGGGAATGGGGTTGACGAAGGAGAGGGCCCTTTGAATGCTACTCTCAGCTAGCGGAGAGGAGGCAGAGCAATTGGAGCGACGAGAATACGAGTTGACAACCGAGTTGGCGCAACAACCTCACTGGACATCTCAAATATGTCGGAGTCGGTTCCGCTTGCCTACAGGTAGCTCGATCTATCTAACCAATCCCTATCTCTAATAAGCAGTGTGAAAGATCAAGCACGTCAGAAATATCGAGGGGACATATGCAATGGAAGGACAGTGAGCGATGCTCCATTCTTTGTAATGCGAGGCTTAACAGGACGTCCAACCATCCGAGTCCATTCCTTAGTACCTTTCGTACCATTCTGGGGCGCATCAGTCGTTTTTTAAAGCCCATGGCATGTTATCAGTCCTTTCAGAATACAGTGCAGCTACCTTCGTTAGATGAACAGCATATTCTTGATATCATTTCTGTGAGTTCGCGATTGTCTCGCTGGCCACATCTTCATGTGCACACGGGGACGACTCAGAGGCAAGGCGGGCTCGACTGAAGAGGGTGTGTTTATCTTGGTGCGAAGTAGTACGTACGGCTTCTAGGCACCTGGAAGAGGCGAGGGGTTCACAGTCCTGGGGAAGGTTGACCTCCGGAGAACGTTAGCCTCGTCAGCGCCGTTGAAAAGAGAACCTCGTCCACACGAAACATTTCTCCCATCTTCAACCCCCCATCGATAAACGACACGCAGACGGTCGAGCAGACACAATGACAAAGCGTCATGATGTAACATTCATAACGGAAAGGGCGGCAAAGTGTTGCTTGAGGGCGAGGGTGTTCAGCTTGTTTATGGGAAGACGATGTCACAAGTTGACGTATTTATGTAAATCACGAACGGCTTCCAAGGGCAGGTTTGGGCTTTCTCTTCAACGATTCAACGATTCTCCACACTACTACACCTTCGTCCACACCTGCTTTGGACAGCACAATCCCATTCGTCCTCTCAAAACTTTTAGAGCTCAGACACGGATTACTCAAAGCTATCGAAATTAACATGTCTCTTCGTAGACGGAAAAGTACTACCAATTGAATTACCCATCGCCAAAGAATTCGGCATTACTTCAAAAAAGACATCTTGTCGGGATACACGTCGGGTCGAAAAAGTCTTTCTCAGCTTATTGATGTAACAGACGAGAGCAGCAGAGATCATTCCTTTATAAATACGTTCTACGGAATCGAGTATTCGCTGACGGCACTAAACTGAAGCTGTCATAATATCACATACATGCATCATCGCCATACTTGGACAAACCACTAGACAGGTGTGCACCCTCCCCACATCCCATGCGATATGATTGATCCTGAACAGCTTATACGAGCCTTCAGAGCGCCGGAAAGCATTCGCATTCCTCCCAATGCATCACGCCTGTGGCTTTTTCGCATACTGCTTGAGACCGTCTTTGTCGCCCGTGATTATGTGCATCCCCTCTCATGTATCACTAAAGGTACAGCGCAACGGACATGCGACAATTTTGTTTTTGTTGGCAGCAGCGCAATCCGCTCGACGACCGGGGGGGGAAAACCGATGCATTCTATAGTATCTACTACAATATATATACGTGCACATGTATTCTAGTGCATTCTATCTAATCTACTAGATCGTTCCATGGGTATCGTACGAGATTCCTGTTGTTTGGCTAACATCCCAACACTCCTCCTTAGTCGGACAACCCAAGTTTCTTCGTCAAATATTCATGCGCAGGGCGGTGTAATCCTTTCGTTAGGATGTCCGCCATGTTTTCTTCTGTAGGAACATATTTAATTTCCAGTTCCTTTTCTTGTATGAGGTCCCGGACAAAATGATGCGCGATGTCGATATGTTTTGTGCGCGCGTGGTATTCTGGGTTATGGCATATGGCAATAGCCGCTTGATTGTCGCTCATAATAGTCGGCGTTCCTGAAAACGAGTAGCTCAGCTCGGAAAATAAGTGATTGAACCATATCACCTGTTTGGTTGCGTGAACCATCGCTACATACTCTGCTTCAGCTGTCGATAGAGCAACATTTCCCTGTTTCTTCGAACTCCACGCAACAGCTCCTCCCGCAACTTTTACGACGTATCCGCTTACTGATTTCCTATCTGTGTGGTTTGCCCAATCTGCATCTGAGAAGATCTCCATCGTTGGCCCCTCATTTCTTCCGTATTTGATTCCTACATTTCTCGTGCCTTTTAGGTAGCGGAATATCCGTTTGACCGCTGTCCAATGCCGTTCTTTTGGGTTTCTCGTGAATTGTGCGAGGCGTTGCGTTGCAAATGCTATATCAGGTCGGGTTGCAATAGCTAGGTACATGAGGGAACCTATGAGCGTCGCATATGAGTGCGCTGCTTCATTTGGTACGGTTTCTGCTGACTCGTTGGGCTCGTAGTCGAGTTTCACGTTGGGGTCCATTGGTGTCAAGACTGGGTTTGCGTCTGTGAGTCCGAAGCGTGATAGTAGGTTGTCGATGTAGTTGGATTGATGTACAGTTGACTTTTTCATAATGCATGACGTGATCATGCATAATTCTGGTTTTGCATAGCCTTCATGATGGAACCACCATGGGACGCAGGGGCCCAACATGTATAATGCATAACGCATAATGCATAGGTCTGGTGGCAGTGATATGCAGTATCAGAACACTTTTTATGGCGGTGATCATGAATGGAGCACCCAGTCGGTCATTTGGGCACACCCAGAATTGCAGACTCCATCATATAAGTAGTGCATGGAAATTTTCCGCATTCAACAAAATGCCCCCTGAGCCTACTCGGAAACCTCGCGAAAAGCCCAAACCCTACCAGTGAAAGCCTAAGGGTCCCAGTATCACAAAGGATGGACCACAAACTTCTGCAAAGATAACCAAATTGGAAATCAGCCGCAACAACTTAACGCTACATGACTGGATGACAGTTTTTGCATTCATTGACCAGCACCCCAGGTGACATCGCAAAGAGCTGTCACACAGGGTGAGATGATCGAGCTCGATGACTCGGATGAAGACTCGGATGGTGACGATAAGGATTTCCTTCCTCGTCATGAGGTCATTAATTTATGTACGTTGCTGGAGAAAGCATGCATTAGCCATGGGACCTCAACTCTCCACTTGAATTACTTCATCATTTGCGTAGGTACAGAGCACAGCTACAGCATAAGGATCTTCTCAACTGTACTCAATCATCATTAGATAGCTATTTTACAGTAAACTAGAGTAGTTGGGACATCTGTATCATGGCTGAAATCAATGTCACATTCTGTAGGGGAGTGTCACAATAATCACACTATGTGACATCTTTCCGTGTTGCATATATCTCTTGTTGCATGGGGCTCAAGCCGGTCCTGAGGCTATGCATTATGAAAAAGTCAACTGTATGATGATGGTTCCAACCTTCCGATTTCGTTTGACTTGAATTCCAAGTATGAGTTTGGGCTCGCCCAAGCTCTTTATTTCGAATTTCTCTGCTAATTCCTTTTCGACGCGCTCCGCCTCATCATTCAAGTTTGATATCCCTATGATATCATCTACCCATAATAGTAGGATAGAGAAAATGTCGTCCTGTTCTCTATAAATACGCAGTAATCTGATTTTAACTGTGTATATTTTAACTTACCCATAGCGCTTGTGAATTCTCAGTTCCACGTATTTCCGGCCTGTTTGAGTCTGTAAATGGAACGGTGTAGTCAGCACACGCGTCCAGTTCCATCGTCGAAGCCAGGAGGTTGGTTCATATAAATCTCCTCCTCCAACCACCCATTTAGGTATGCGCTCTTGATATTGTACTGTCGTAGCTCCCAGTCGTTGGTGGCGGCTAGTGCTAGCTGGGCTTGAAGACTTTCAAAGCGCATAACTGGCGCAAAAGTCCCGGTGTTGTTGTAGTCGATGCCGGGGCGTTGGGAATATCCTTGTGCTACAAGGCGCGCCTTGTAACGCTGGACATGGCCGTTCTCATCTCGCTTTTTCGTGTACACCCATTTGCATCCTACAATGTTGCGCCCGTGTGGTAAGTTTACAAGCTCCCAAGTTTTCATTGTCTTCATCATCGTCAATTCCTCTTCCATCGCTTTTTCCCATTTTTCTGCGTCCACATCGTTTCGAGCTTCTTTAACAGTAGTTGGTATATCATCTGTTAAAGTGGCTTTTAGTGCAGTATCAATGATGTCACATACAACTTCTCTTGCAAGGTTTGTTCGCGCAAGTCGTTCTGCCAGTTTTCGTGCGTCTGGGTTGTTTGCTAGTTTGTAGTCGATATCTTTCAAGTTTGGTCGCTTTGGGCGTTCGTTGGGTGGCTTGGCTTGACGGAAAAACGGGTTTGGGATCTTGATGGTGAGTTTTTCACCCGGGGTTGATGTCGGCACACCTGTAGGCGTTTGCGGCTGTGATTGTGTGGGCGATTGCGATTGTGGCTTTGATTTTTGGGGTGATGGTGGTAGCGGTATCGCTTCCGGTTCTACTTCCCTTGGTTGTTGTGGAAGTGGTTGCTCTGGCTGGGCAGGATTAGTGGTTTGTGAGCCGGATGCTCCCGACTCCCCCTCGGCTTGGAAACCACTAATTGTTGTCATTTTCCGAGTTTCTGTAGTAGTATCAGAGAAAAAAAATTCCTAGTTACCTTGATTGTTTTGTATTAGTGTCATAGTATCAAATAGATTTAGATCCATCTATAAAACCTGTTAATATCATTTTCTTTGATTTAGGGCTTAGCTTTGATAAGCTTTGGGATTCGTCGAGCACCCATACATCGCATCCAAATTCTCGTAAGTGCGATACATCTGGTTGATGCCGTACCAAGCCTTGTATGGTGTTTTTCCATCAAGTGCCCTTGTTGGTGCTCGGTTTCTGAGGTAAACGGCGTGGGCGACAGCTTCGTCCCATAAGTAGGTTGGCAGCTTTTTCGCGATTAGCATTGCACACGCTAGCTCCAATAGGGTCCTATTGAACCGTTCAGCTATTCCGTTTTGAGATGGTGAATATGGTGCTGTGGTTCGATTGTGATACCATTTTCGGCCACCCAGTTCTTGAGTCATTCGTTTATGAGTTCTTTTCCTTATCCATTTGAATGGAAATTGGTTTCCTATTAAATTTCCGTTCTATTAGTAGTATATGTTGTCTGATTTATCAAAAGCCTCATCTTTTGTTTTCAAGAAATAAAACATTGCACAATCGCATGCAATCATCTGTAAAAGATGTAGTAATGCCATTGGCCTATTGATCGGGTCCTGGCTGGTCCCCATACATCTGTTACAGTGCGCTCGCCAGGTGTCTGTGATCGGTGTGATGCCTCCTTGGGGTATGGCCGTCGTGCTTGCTTTGCCTCGATGCAGGCTGTGCATTTGATGTTTGTTCTTGATTTGTGATCAACAAACAATCCTGTGACCATTTTTTCTGTGCCAGTTTTCGCAGTGCCGTCGTATTGACATGCCCGTATCGCTTGTCCATTCCAGCCATGATTCACTCTTACCATTTATTGCCATTGCTCATTCGACTTGGTCTTCAACTGAAGATTGTAGCGCGGTCCCTTTGATGGTCTGTGCCTGTGCTAATAGTAAGTACAATTTGTTCTTTAAAATACCTTTTCCAACAGTTTTGCCATTTCTATCCTTTAGTGTGCATCGTCCATCCTTGAATTCGGTAACGCCTCGTGATTTGTCATACTGGCTGACCGAAATTAAACAGTTTGTTGCATCTGGAACATGCAAGTTCCCTATTCCTAAAATAGATGAGCTGATTTCTGTATATTCGGTGAATACTTCTCGTATTGGGCATATATGTGACGTTGTTGCTGAATCGAAAATCCAATTGCTTTTAGCAAAGTCTTGTCCCTCGGCTGCACAAATAACATAAGCTAAGTCATTTAATGAGTCATTTGTGTTTGTATTTTCATCGTCTTTGTCATCCTGTGTTTGGTTAGTTCTTCCACATCCTTTACCATTTGGGCCTTGCCCATGTTTTCCACCGCCTGGTGCCCAACAGTCACGTGACATGTGACCTTTTTTCTTGCAGTTGTAACATTCCATATCTTTTCGGCCTTCACATCATCCAGTGTATGCACCATATCCTTGTGAGTTCCTACTTCGCGAGGCTTGCATTGTGGTTCCCGAGGAGCCTTCCCTTCCTTTTCGACGGTTATCTTCGTCAATTAGTATTGCGATAAGTTCAAAAGACGTTATTGTAGGTTTGTTTCCCAATGCTCCTAAATATGCTGACATGTAAACGTCCCAGGATTCTGGCAAAGATGTAATCAGTATCATAATAAAATCTTCATCGGTAACGACACTCCCCATTGAGTGTATTCGTTCCTGTAATATTTGTAGTTTGCAAATATGTTGTCACATATCAAATCATCGGCCGCAGTCATTCTGTATATATTCTCGTCGCACCACAAGTATCCCCATCCTTCTTTGATTCGTAAACTGAACATAGTTGTTTCCACATTTCTTTAGCTGTTTTTGCGCCGAGGTGTAAATAATTCGGAATCAGCAATTGCGAGTCTTAACCTCATCATGGTCTTTTTGTCATTCTTTGTCATGCTTTCAATTTTTTATTTTCATCCTCAGTTGGCTCGTTTTCGGTTTTTGCTTTCGGCGGTTCGGTGGTTTCTTCGATGTGATCTTCTAGTTCTAACTCTTCGAGGATACCTACTATCCTCTGTTTCCAGGCTAGCCAATTATCATGACCTTTCAAGGTCTCAATCTTGAAGCTTCCGATGGTAACGTCTCAGACATCTTGTCCTAACCTTATCTTTAATCAATATTAATTCTGCTAGAAAAAATTGAATACTTCCTTCTATATGTTTATGGCTCGTGGCCCATAACCTGTGGCAGCAGCGCAATCCACTCGATGACTGGGGGGAAAACCAATGCATTCTATAGTATCTACTACAATAATATATATGTGCGCATGTATTCTAGTGTGTTCTATCTAATCTACTAGATTCGTTCCATGGGTATCGTACGAGATTCCTGTTGTTTGGCTAACATCCCAACAGTTTTCGCACATATACTTACAGTGGTAGCATAGGCGTACGAACGTAATCGGCGACAAGTGACGAGATTTTACGAAGGGTCATTGGCATGCTATACTAATGGTCCAAGACAATGCGTCACAAAAACTTGGGAAAGTAAATCCAATGTTATCCACCTGCAGCATCATATCAGATGGACCCCCACAAGGTAGATTCCATGTGCAACTGGAGGATGCCAGCAAACAACATGTACATACAGGTATACCGATGACAAGGAATGCCCAGCTCAACTTTGCGATGACGCGGCACCTGACAGCCTGCAATGTTTTCAACTGATCGATGTGATAATGAATGACAAATAAAAAGCGCCACATCTCATGCGACGAACAGTGTGTTGATCAATGCCCAATGATTTGCCAAGGACGAATGTGATGTTCATATATAACCAACCGAGGCTAGAGGAGCATCGCATTCCATGTTACATGTATATGGATATGTAAAAAGGGTCTAGAAGTTACCAAGAAACCCCGCTCGAGGATCACAAGAAAAAGAGAGGGGAGATCGCGTGTTTTGCACTGGAGACGGACAACTTGATCGCGATTCACGCAAAGAGTTGCATATTTCAAACAAGGACAATTTAGGGGAAAACAAGGTATTTATTGGTCTTTCTCGTCGATAAATTTTACAAATCTAATACTCTGCGGGAACTGGTAAAGCGCTTTATTGTCATTTTCACATAAGCTGACGTAAGCAATATTTCAAAAAAAAAAAACGCGCGACGGAAACAGCATAGCTCCTGGAGTTCTCAGCCAAATTAGATAAAAAATAGCGGAATAGAATAGGAAAAATCAATGCTTTATACCTATGTCGAACCGAGCAGGGAAAGCAAACATCTCGGAGAGCTCAGTATTGGTGTGATTTCGGTCACCACTTAGTCACAGAAAACCTCTGTTTATCAAACATGGTGTCGGGCCAGTTCAGTCACCCCCGAGATTCAATGGGTTATGTGTGACTCTCAGGACTCCGGCTCTCCAAGGGAGACATTTCGTACGGTACAGGAGTGTCTATCAGAGCTATTGAATGCATTCTGTGTCACTTCCGGGATCATGGGAACATCCAAGAAGCAAAAGAGCGAAAGAGAGAGACCAACAAGTGCGCGACATTGATATTGATGTTTGTATTCATTGTACACCTGTGCGCCACAACTCATGACTGATAGATTCTCTTCGGAACAATCACAAATGCCAGACATGTATCTCGATGAACTGCAAGAGATGATGACTGTCACCCGCGGGGTACACATTTCCAAGTCAACAGTCTGGCGATACTTGAGGTCTGAGGGTTTACATTGAAAAAGTATGTTACAAGCATGAATTGTATTCCACCATAAGATTGACCTCCTTGGCAGCTTACCAAGACCACAATTGAACGCTCAAGTGAAAGCGACTTGACTACCACAGTCGAATCAGTCACTACCAACCAGAGCAACTTGTCTTTGTTGAACGAGAGCTCTGTTGATTGTCGAACTGCTTACAGGGGGCGTGCATGGTCTTTCCATGGTAATCAAGCGCAAAGAAAGGCTTTTTTGTTCGTGGGATGACGGTAAGTACTAAGCATGCCTTGTCTATAAATATTGATGCTCATACTGCTCGTCAAGCTTTTCGGTGCTCCTGCTATTACTTGGAAGGCATCCTACATTGCGAGATTGCAGAAGGCTCTTTCTGCACGGAGACATTCAAGTATTTCATTAGTGACTTACTCAATCACATGCAGCCATATCCAGGCCCAAAATTCAGTAATTGTTATGGATAACTGCCGAATACACAAGCATCCCGACATCAGGAAATCATTGAATCAAGGTATGTAATTACATTTGACGTTGTGACAGGAGATAACCAGACGCTGCATTCAGAGGCATGCACTATGAATTCACTCCCACCTTACTCACCCGATCTCAATCCAATTGAGCCTCGCCTTTTCAAAATGAAATAGCCTGCGGCGAAATGGCGAATATGTGCGTATGGCTATGACAGACCTGACTGATCAAGACATATATGTAACATTACTCCGAGCACTCTATACAGTCTCCCCTCAGGACTGTCAAGGTTGGTTTGCACATTGCGTATACTTAGTAATTCGTACATCTCTAGTTTCAAGCACAAAGATAAAAATGTGTGTCTGATACGTAATTGTATTGTCTAGTTCAGTTTGGCCTCTTCTTGCCTCATGCGACCCAAGAAGCCTAAATCTGCGCCAGCGAAGGCCACTGCTGAGACTGAGACGTAAAGTAAAATAGAATATCCACCACGAACAACCATGAAAGCACTACATGCCACAGCTTGCCCTCTTGGTTGATCTGGTACTGCCAAGCCCGTAAAACGAGTGGACGTACACGGTGCAAAGCTCGCAAAATTCGATGTGTAATGGGTCGGTGATAGCCTGTCAAGGATGCTTGACTGCTAGGCCACAAGTCAGCTGCATAGCTGTGGTACTATATAAGTAAACCCCGTACAAAGCACAGTACTCGTGCCAAAGCCTTCCACCTCCACCTCCACTCTGACTGCCATCTGTCAACCCAATTATTCTGCCCAAGTCAGTAATGCTGACCTCCTCAATGACCTGGGCATGAAAGCGTAGCTATTCGGAAACAGGCGGACAGTGGTATCCAGCTGCGTGCGACCCATATCTGCAAGACCCCCACTGGGCCTCTGGCTCAGATAATGCTTCAAGCACTGCCACTTCATTCTTACAACCATAGTGTCACAACTTTGCAGATAATAGAGGAACTTGATGAAGATGAAGATTTGCATGGTGTTCACATGACGATGACGTGGATTGCATGTCTCACCTTTGCAAAATAATCAGTGAAAGCATGACTAATGACATTGGATCACTTTCTGGCACTGAATCTGATTGTTCAAAACGATGACGACGCCATGGATATCGGCTCTGGGTCTCCAAGGTGAGACATGGGTGCTAAACACCAGAAACTCGCGCTTGCATAGACAGGGACAGCTCAGAGGACTGGGGCAGAGACAAGGTCAAGGATGGGGTCAAGGACAAGGGAAAGGGCAAGGCAAGGATGAGGACGGCCAGCTGTAGCTGTATCAGAGGAGCCTGGCTCAGATCGGAGACTGATCCTGAAACATGTCGTGAGTCAGCACAGACAACTACTGTTACACCTATAACGTGTTTTAGATCGTCAACCTCAAGGGCGTCGAGAGCAGCCTTCTCAAGAACAGCCCAAGCTA
>JAEBUS010000035.1:133825-159100 GCA_023014475.1 Amanita pallidorosea | reverse complement strand
GTTTATGATGTAACGTTCATAACGGAAAGGGCGGCAAAGTGTTGCTTGAGGGCGAGGGTGTTCAGCTTGTTTGTGGGAGACGATGTCACAAGTTGACGTATTTAAATCACGAACGGACGCCTACTTCCAAGGGCAGGTTTGGGCTTTCTCTTCAACGATTCAACGATTCTCCACACTACTACACCTTCGTCCACACTGCTTTGGACAGCACAATCCCATTCGTCCTCTCAAAACTTTTAGAGCTCAGACACGGATTACTCAAAGCTATCGAAATTAACATGTCTCTTCGTAGACGGAAAGTACTACCAATTGAATTACCCATCGCCAAAGAATTCGGCATTACTTCAAAAAAGACATCTTGTCGGGATACACGTCGGGTCGAAAAAGTCTTCCTCAGCTTATTGATGTAACAGACGAGAGCAGCAGAGATCATTCCTTTATAAATACGTTCTACGGAATCGAGTATTCGCTGACGGCACTAAACTGAAGCTGTCATAATATCACATACATGCATCATCACCATACTTGGACAAACCGCTAGACAGGTGTGCACCCTCCCCACATCCCATGCGATATGATTGATCCTGAACAGCTTATACGAGCCTTCAGAGCGCCGGAAAGCATTCCTCGGGCCCTCGCATTCCTCCCAATGCATCACGCCTGTGGCTTCTTCGCATACTGTTGAGACCGTCTTTGTCGCCCGTGATATGTGCATCCCCTCTCATGTATCACTAAAGGTACAGCGCAACGGACATGCGACGATTTTGTTTTCGCACATATACTTACAGTGGTAGCGTAGGCGTACGAACGTAATCGGCGACAAGTGACGAGATTTTACGAAGGGTCATTAGCATGCTATACTAATGGTCCAAGACAATGCGTCACGAAAACTCGGGAAAGTAAATCCAATGTTATCCCACCTGCAGCATCATATCAGATGGACCCCCACAAGGTAGATTCCATGTGCAACTGGAAGATGCCAGCAAACAACATGTACATACAGGTATACCGATGACGAGGAATGCCCAGCTCAACTTTGCGACGACGCGGACACCTGACAGCCTGCAATGTTTTCACTGATCGATGTGATAATGAATGACAATAAAAAGCGCCGCATCTCATGCGACGAACAGTGTGTTGATCAATACCCAATGATTTGCCAAGGACGAATGTGATGTTCATATATAACCAACCGAGGCTTAGAGGAGCGTCGTGTTCCGTGTTACATGTATATGGATATGTAAAAAGGGTCTAGAAGTTACCAAGAAATCACGCTCGAGGATCGCAAGAAAAAGAGAGGGGAGATCGCGTGTTTTGCACTGGAGACGGACAACTTGATCGCGATTCACGCAAAGAGTTGCGTATTTCAAACAAGGACGAATTTGAGGGGAAAACAAGGGTATTTATTGGTCTTTCTCGTCGATAAATTTACAAATCTAATACTCTGCGGGAACTGGTAAAAGCGCTTTAAGTCCCTGACCAAAGTGCGTGTCGGTGTTGATCAATAATGTGCGAGGGTGATGACGACCCGGAGTGTGTCATTGCAGCAATTTGCCCTCGGTCGCTGTTATACATAATGATGCACCGGTCACGATCAGGCTCTTACCCAGAGGTTCTACAATCTTCAGCACTCGAATCGCCAAGCAGTTGCCTTGTTGACCCGATTGTTCAAACCGCACGATAGCACTACCTGCCAATCATGTCAACATATATGCAAAGGGTGTATAATAGCGGAGTAGCAAGCATATGTACCTTTCGGTTCAACTTGCGCAGGCAGCATTTTGGAGGTGCCACTCCCTACATGGATTAAGCTCACGCCAATCTGTCTTCAAGTACCGTGCATATGTTAACTGTTTCAGAATTAAACCACAAAAAGAAAAGGTTGTTCAAGATAATAGAGGAAGGTTTTCCATGATCTTGCCCTGGTCCACGGTAGTAAGTCCGCCATAACATATTACAGTGCCCCATCAGTTCCTTCGAAACGAGGCTGTCCGCCAACAACATTTCGCGTAACATCACGCGCCTCTTGCTCTTCGTCAACATCAACAGAGGGATATGCCATGGCAAGGTGGTTTCTGGATCCAAGATATCGGAACCGCTGTCGAAACTAGAGGGGGTCGGCGCTTCCCGTGACGCGGAAGCGAATTTCGCCCATGATGGGAGGATGGTGGGGCGGCGGGACGTGGTAATACAAAAACCCCGTGCTACCGCTTGGGAAACGTAGTGATGATCGAAATGCCAGTTCATCCGTCCCACCCGTGGGGGTCCGGATACGGGGATGTGTTCGATTTGAGAGGTCCATAAAGTCGGTACTGCTTAGTTTTGAAGGATCGAGGGTGGTCAAAACGCGTAACGCAGGTCGTCCACGCGGCATTGCAAAATTAGTCCCATGCGTGTAAACTTGGTAATGTGTTACACACTTCTGAGGAGGTACTTCGCCATCGCACACGTGCAGCTTGACCGCTAGGAACGTGTGATTGTACCAGTGATTTGACCGTTTTGAAGAGAGAAATCCCTGTCCCGTAACACTATGCGTCACGCGTCACGCGTCGTAGCGCATGTTGATCTCTGCAGAGAGTTAGCCTGAGTTGACTGTTACGTTTTTGTTTGTTACCTTGTTTCCTTCGTTGTGTACCGAGTACTTCGACTCCTACCTTTGTACCAAGAATCGATAGAACCTAGAGTACGACCAATCAAAACGAGTTCGGCTCAAACGGGGTGTCTTGTGCTTGTGCTTGTGCTTGTGCTTGTGATCGCCGATAGGTTCGAAGGGAAAAACAAACGAACATTTCACATGAATCAGTCGTCAATCATATTTAGGACTAGAAGTTATTGAACACGATGTTTGATATGACTCGTTTTCTCTCCTGATACATATTGAATTGGATTGCACTACGATGTCAACGTATGGTCTAACACAATGAGTTCAGGACCGGAGTTGCTTTGCACCTGGATGCTCGGCCACCTTCGTCCAACAGAAGGAACATGGAAAGTTGCTTGACATGGTCTCCTTCAGAATGATGGCTCGGAGACAACTATTTGGCTTGGGCAGAAGACAGCGATAGCTCCTCCGCGATCGCGAGCCTGCTGGAACGGAGACGCATTGGCAACGAGCAGAAATTGTGTCTCGACGAGAGTCTCAAACAGCGTATCCAAACGTATGGCTTGCAAGTGTCCTGCTACGGTATTGTCCAGAATTCATCGTGTCCGCCTGACAACACATTTGTAGTGACTTTCCCTCTTTTCCTCGTCGACGGTGCACGCATAGGTTTGACAGGTTGATGCGCCACCACAATCGTATCCTCGTTACAAGGATGAGCCCCCGTCGCCATCGCCTTGGCAGAAAACAGCCCTTTCACGGATGGATCGACAGATCCACTCCCGTCGTTGCCCAACCCGCTTCCTGGAGCATCAGACGAATCTGTGACGTTTCCCTTTAATGGAGATACAAGTTGCGCTCAAGGAACGACTCAGACGAGTAGGTCACTGAGCCATTGAAATGGTTCACCGTGAAAGTCGGGAAACAGCACCGGTTCGTCGCGTCGGCCCCCATCGCTTTTGGAACGCTTCGACCATCTTCGTCGTCTTTTGCGCTCGCCCAGCTTGGTCGTGCATGATGTGGACCAGTCCACCTGGTTTGTTTTGCAAAAGCGGAACACACTCTGAATTGTCCAAGTACGGCACGGTAAGGGACAGAACGAGATATGCCCTCGGAATCGTATTTATGACTCTTAAATAGGCTACGCAAGACGAAGTGCTGTAAGCGCTCATTGGTTGCGGATGGCTGCATGCCTAAAAACTCGGTTACAATGGCAAGAACATCACGACAGCTGCCTCTTCATTTCTGCCGTGGTAAATGGTGATGAGGTTGCCCCTGGGCTGTGGTGGGGCTGGTGCCTTTGGCGGGGGTGCCTCGGGCGTGCTCCAGCTGCGGGTCATGTGCTGCTAAACCTTCACGTGAAGGGCAGGGTTGAGAGGGGCCAAGGAGGACACTTGGGCGATTTGGATCGTGCCTTACGGCAGTGGTCGGGCTCAGGGCCGTGCAGATCGAGAACAGAGCTGCGAATGAGGGGTGAGCAATAGGTATGTAAGAGAAAGGGCGACTTGCGTCTTGGATGGCGAGCCAATGCTTGATCGTGGTTCGGAAGAGGCAAGGATGTGGCGGGACCAGCCAAACCAAACCAAACAAACACCGCCGAATCCCCTATTTCACCACCTCCGCTGGTCGTCAACGTTGTCCGGACGGCCACAAAATACAGGATACCCCTCGTCCCCTTTGGCGCCGCGACGAGTTTGGAGGGGCATACCCCACCGTCGGAGGCATATGTGTCGACATGTCTCGTATGGACGAGATTCTCAAGAGCCTTCTAGTCCTGTTGTGTACCCGGAGAACGTGTCGTTTATGGTCTCCTTTCCACACGCATGGCTGATGACTCGGACCTGGTTTGCCAATCGGGTGCCACGGTGGATGGATACATGAATGAGACGTTGAAAGAAAAAGATTCGTGCACTTCCGTCTTTTTCCCTCGAAGCCTTGTTTTTTACCCGTTGGCTCTGATATAGGCATACCATTTGTCTTTCCAGTAGGTCGACCTCTGACCCTTTAGCTGGTATAACCTCGCTCTACACTTAGATAGATCCCGCACCTACTGCCTTTTCTTCCCTGCTTTTTGGTGATACCAACTGACGACACTTTGACTGAGCAGCCAATGCAATACGATATGGAACCGCCAAGGGTGAATGGTTCATTAACGCTGTACATCCCCCTCCTCTGCTTTGCTTTCTAATTAATGTTGAATCTGTTTCCCTCGCAGACCGTCGTCCTACCCTCTGGTCAAGTTATTAAAAAAGCTCGCAGGCGGTTCCCACAAGTCGTCTGCGGGCTTTGACCTCACTAAGCGATTTATCGGGGCGGAGGGGACATTGGGAATTGTCACTGAAGGTATCATGTCCCAGTTCTCTCATCTGTGATGGGTAACTTATTCTGGGTTGGTGTTGGTAGTGACAATCAGATTAGCACCCGTCCTCCCAACAACAGTGGCCGTCGTTCACTTCCCACATGTGCATAAAGCGACAGAGGCCGTTATCGAAGTGATGAACCAGGGGTTGGGTATCCGTACGTCCTTTCCTCTCTTCCTTTTTCCTGTCTTCCACACCCATCCTTCTTATTCACTCACCCTTGGCACAGAATGCGTCGAACTCCTAGACAACAAATTTATGCATGCCTCGAACCTGTACGGCCAGTCCAAGCGCAAATGGCCCGAAGAAGATAGCCTCTTTTTTAAGTTGCAGGGTCCCACGTGCGCCTCGCTCGCAGACGTGGCTCGGGCCGTCCAGCATGTCGTCGAGAAGCCAGGTGGGACGGGGTTCACGCTTGCCAGGGACGCCGAGGAGGCAGAGGAGATCTGGGCCGACCGAAAGAACGCGCACTATGTGGGGATGGCACTCGTGGCGGGGTGCAAGGCGTGGAACACGGACGTGTGTGTGCCCGTGTCGAACCTGCCGCAGCTCATGTCCGAGACAAAAAAGGACCTGTCGGAGATTGGCATCGTGTCGTGCATCGGACACGGTGGGGACGGCAACTTTCATGCTCAGTTGTTGTTTAAGACGGAGGACGAGCGCGCGGTGGTCCAGGCTGCTGTGCACCATATGGTGAAGAGTGCAATTGCGCTGGACGGCACGTTTACTGGCGAGCATGTTATTGGGATTGGGAAGAAGAAGTATCTGGTGGAAGAGCTTGGGAGGGGACGGTTGGCCTGATGAAGACGATAAAAAAAGCAGTGGATCCGCTTGGGTTATTTAATCTTGGCAAGGTGGCTCCTTTTGGCCGAATCTGTTTTTGCTCTCCACTCTGATCTGGTGTTACAGTAGTATCCCGACGACGACGACGGGCATTCTGTTTAGCCCTGAGGATTATGTGTAGCCCCTCTCATGTATCCCTACGGTTACGGTGCAACGGACATGTAACGATTTTGTTTCCGCACATAAATATATACAATAGTAATGTAGGCGTACGAACGTAAAGACGAGCGACGAGATTGTAAGAGGGGTCGTTAGCAAGCTATACTAATGTTATATGTGCCCAACTGCCATGTTGCATTTGTACATACTACATACTGCCACAGATAAAATTATTTGTACATGTTCATTCTTCCTCCACTCTGGATATCATGCCCAAATGTTGTGAGGTAACCATCAGTTCACAGTGGTGGCATCAGCACCTCTTTCCACAAGGAAGGTGAAAGTTTCTAGCTAGTCATTATGTAATGCAGCCTGTAGGACATTCACATATTTACCACCCTGAGCATTGATGTCAGCTCCCTTGTCCATGAGCAACTTGGCTATTGCCATATTTCCCTGTGATGCTGCACCCTGGAGTGCATACTCATAATAACCACCCTGAGCATTGACATCAGCTCCCTTATCCACAAGCAACTTGACAATGTCCATATTGCCCTTATATACTGCTGCCTGAAGTGCATTCCCATATTTACCACCTTGAGCATTGACATCAGCTCCCTTGTCCATGAGCAACTTGACAATTTCCATATTGCCCTTAAATGCTGCAGCCTGGAGTGCATTCCCATGATGGCCACCCTGAGCATTGACATGAGCTCCCTTGTCCATGAGCAACTTGACAATTTCCATATTGCTTCTTAATGCTGCTGCCTGGAGTGCATTCCCATGATAACCACCCTGAGCATTGACATCAGCTCCCTTGTCCATAAGGAACTTGACAATTTCCATATTGCCCTCATATGCTGCAGCCTGGAGTGCATTCCCATATTCACCATCCTGAGCATTGACATCAGCTCCCTTGTCCATGAGCAACTTGACAATCTCCATATTGCCCTGATATGCTGCAGCCTGGAGTGCATTCCCATGATAACCACCCTGAACATTGACATCAGCTCCCTTGTCCATGAGGAACTTGACAATTTCCATATTGCCCTCATATGCTGCAGCCTGGAGTGCATTCCCACAATGACCACCCTGAACACTGACATCAGCTCCCTTGTCCACAAGCAACTTAACAATTTCCATATTGCCCTGATATGCTGCAGCCTGGAGTGCATTCCCATATTCACCACCCTGAGCATTGACATCAGCTCCCTTGTCCATGAGCAACTTGACAATTTTCATATTGCCCTGTAATACTGCAGCCTGGAGTGCATTCCCATACCGACCACCCTGAGCATTGACATCAGTTCCCTTGTCCATGAGCAACTTGACAATTTCCGTATTGCCCTCATATGCTGCAGCCTGGAGTGCATTCCCATATTCACCACCCTGAGCATTGACATCAGCTCCCTTGTCCATGAGGAACTTGACAATTCCATATAGCCCTGATATGCTGCAGCCTGGAGTGCATTCCCATATTCACCACCCTGAGCATTGACATGAGCTCCCTTGTCCATGAGGAACTTGACAATTTCCATATTGCCCTGATATGCTGCAGCCTGGAGTGCATTCCCATATTCACCACCCTGAGCATTGACATCAGCTCCCTTGTCCATGAGCAACTTGACAATTTCCATATTGCCCTATATGCTGCAGCCTGGAGTGCATTCCCATATCACCACCCTGAGTTGACATCAGCTCCCTTGTCCATGAGCAACTTGACAATTTCCATATTGCCCTATATGCTGCAGCCTGGAGTGCATTCCCATAATGACCACCCTGAGCATTGACATCAGCTCCCTTGTCCATGAGCAACTTGACAATTTCCATATGCCCTGTAATGCTGCAGCCTGGAGTGCATTCCCATAAACCACCCTGAGCATTGACATCAGCTCCCTTGTCCATGAGCAACTTGACAATTTCCATATTGCCCTGATATGCTGCAGCCTGGAGTGCATTCCAATAACCACCCTGAGCATTGACATCAGCTCCCTTGTCCATGAGCAACTTGACAATTTCCATATTGCCCTGATATGCTGCAGCCTGGAGTGCATTCCCATATTCACCACTGAGCATTGACATCAGCTCCCTTGTCCATGAGCAACTTGACAATTTCCATATTGCCCTATATGCTGCAGCCTGGAGTGCATTCCCATAAACACCACCCTGAGCATTGACATCAGCTCCCTTGTCCATGAGCAACTTGACAATATCCATATTGCCCTCATATGCTGCAGCCTGGAGTGCATTCCCACAATGACCACCCTGAACATTGACATCAGCTCCCTTGTCCACGAGCAACTTCACAATTTCCATATTGCCCTGATATGCTGCAGCCTGGAGTGCATTCCCAAAATTACCACACTGAACATTGACATCAGCTCCCTTGTCCATGAGCAACTTGACAATTTCCATATTGCCCTGATATGCTGCAGCCTGGAGTGCATTCCCATATTCACCACCCTGAGCATTGACATCAACTCCCTTGTCCATGAGCAACTTTACAATTTCAATATTGCCCTTATATGCTGCAGCCTGCACTGCATTCCCATATTCACAACCCTGAGCATTGACATCAGCTCCCTTGTCCATGAGCAACTTGACAATTTCAATATTGCCCTTATATGCTGCTGCTTGCAGTGCATTCCCATAAAGACCATGCCCAGCATTCACATCAACTGTATTGCCTCAGCAACTTGCCTGTTTCCATATCTTGGAGTGCATTCCCTTGCCATTTGCCCTGAGTGTTGGCATCATCATGAACTAAAATGTGTTGTACAATGTTCTGTAGTCCCAGCAGTGCAGCATAATAAATTGGATGATCTCTCTTATCCCAAAATATTCCATATGGCCTCCATCATCCAATCTCACCCAATTCACAAAGGAATTACTCTGCTGAAACAGCAACTTTAATAAGTCTTCTATTACTATCCTGGTTGCTCAGCTCATAGTGTCCATGCCACCACTTAGCACTATATCTGGCTAGGCAAAACTCCTCCAGCACACTGCTAGCCAGGTTGGTTTGTGTCATCTGTAGAATGTATGACAGACAGAAAGATGTCATCAATGCATGAGCAGAATCCTGCTGTGATATGTTGATTGTATATCTTCCCAACATCCTAGGTGCTGACAGGAAATATTCCTTCACTGATGCATGGGCAAGTGCTACTGTGTCATCTTCTCCTCTTATCACAAGACTTGAGCATATCTCCAGCACATCTTCTGGCTCTGACAATGCCAGCTTAGATTCAAAGCTCTTCTTGGATGTATCAAATGTCACAGCTGCCATAAGTTCCTGAAATTTCATAGGCTGCATCGATAGCACCAGCCAATGAAGAAGCATATGGGCACTCTTTATATCTCTCTTATCAATTCTTTGCAATATTTGGTCATAGATGTCTTCTAGTGTCTCAGGAATCTGCTGCAATGCATCCTCAACTGCTTTTTGGTTCCTACACTTTCTAAGCTCATCAATTTGGCATGCAGCAAATCGGAACCTTTGAATGGGTCAGCAGTTATTGTGATCACATGAGTTGGATGCATACATTCCATTTGCTCTTTGCAACAGCACCTCCTGTATGTCCTTATTCACTGCATGAGACCATCTTTTCAACTTATGTTCTGCCTCAAAAGCATCATAAACATATTTCTTGATATCCCCACTGACCAAATCTGTGGAAAGGACTATCTCCAAGGGAGTGTATTCCATCATGGCTGCCAATATTGATTGTTCCCTTCTGCTGCTGATCAAAAGACAACAATGTCCATGAATGTCTTTTATGACCTTCCAAAATTTATCATGTTCTACACATTCATCAAGGGCATCAACAACAATATAAGCCTTTTCAAAGCCTTGCAAGAGTTTTAGCAAAGTACTGCATAAATCATCAGTTGTAGGACTAGGTGCTTGTTGTATTTCTCATGAAGGGCAGCCAAAACTTTATGATCTTTGGACCTTGCAGTTAGAGCTATAACCAACCAAGAGAGAAGGCTTCTAGTAGTCTGCTTTGCATGATCATTGACATCAAAATAAAAATATGCCAGGCCCAAACCAGACTGTTGTTGGTAGGCATTTGGATGTCTTCTATGATACTAGAGCTTTCCTCATGTGCATGAGTAACTGATACACATAGGAACATGACATACCAGACAATTGTTTTCCCACAGCCAGCTATGAAATGTCAATAATGATATGAGTCACAGGATGACTACTCACAAATCCATTGATCCACATAGAATTGGTTAGAGCTCTGTTTCCAACCAATATACCTCTCATCACTGAATCCAAAGCCCACTTCCTTGTGATACTTATTCCTAGCTTTGTCATGATTGGAGGAAGGATCAGGTGGTAATAGCCATTTCTTATATTTTCCTGTATGAAATTTGATTTTGTATCATATAGATTAACATGTAGAGTCATGTAGTGGCAGGAATGCATACCAATATCATCCTCAGAAGCAACAAGAATGGAGTTACTCTTCACTTCAATCTACAAAACATCAAGGAGATTAATTGTGTGATTTACTTTGTACATACTTGCTGATTGACTGCAATTGAGCACATCAGATCACTGTAAACCTTTTCTAATGAGGTCCATGTGACATACCAGTAATATTTTCATTCTGAGCATAACTTTGTCAAGAAAAAAGCAGATGGGTAGACGGGCCATTGATACGCACATAATCATGCCCAATGGATAGGAAATTCGCACTTGAGATGACGACGTTACGCGCTGCAGAAAGCACATTCATTGTCAATGAGATAGCAATGTGATGATGGTGGTTGTTGGTCAAGAAGTGTTGCGTCACTAGTCACATGTAACGCACTTTGGTGCCTAGTATGCACATTTCGCACTTCACCTCCGTCTACGATGAAATATTAGTGTGGTTTGTAAGCTACTGGCTATGTGGATGATGCGGTGTGTGAAACAATGGCCTGAAAGTTGACCTTTTGAACAGGGAAGGTGAGCGTGGTGAATCTGAACCCCGAGGTCGTCAAGTCAGCTTCCGCTACAATAAGAAATGAAGCAGGGGGAAGGGCAGTTGCAGAAAGAGAAAAGTAAGAGGGAATGGGGGTTGACGAAAGAGAGGGCCCATTGAATGTTACTCTCAGCTAGCGGAGAGGGAGGCAGAGCAATTGGAGCGACGAGAATACGAGGTTGGCATTCGAGTTGGCGCAACACCTCCTGGACATCTCAAATATGTCGGAGTCGGTTTCGACACCTCCTTGCCTACAGGTACCTCGATCTATCTAACCAATCCCTATCTCTGATAAGCAGTGTGAAAGATCAAGCACATCAGAAATATCGAGGGGACATATGCAATGGAAGGACAGTGAGCGATGCTCCATTCTTTGTAATGCGAGGCTTAACAGGACGTCCAACCATCCGAGTCCATTCCTTAGTACCTTTCGTACCATTCTCAGTCGCCTTTTACACGTTGTCGGTCGCTTCACGCAAAGGGACGAGAGGCAAGGCGGGCTCGACTGAAGAGGGTGTGTTTAGCTTGCAATTGGTGCGAAGTACTATGTACGGCAAGCTCATGTCACAGGAGAAGTTCTAGTGGCGATCCAGCAAAAGGCAAACATCAGTGAAGTAGTACAATCGGTCGGTGTGTTGCAAGTGCGTGGAAAGGCTGACGTCACTTTTTCCATCCGACGTTAGCCTCGCGAGTCGTCAGCGCCGTTGAAAGGAGACGCTTGGAATAAATCTCGTCCTTGACACGAAACGTTTCTCCCATCTTCAACCACCTATCGACAAACCCAGGTGGTCGAGCAGACACAATGACAAGATGGCGACAAAGTGTTGCTTGAGGGCGAGGGTGTTCAGCTTGTTTGTAATGTCACAAGTTGACATATTTAAACCACGAACGGACGCCCTGCTATCAAATAATGCACGTTAAGTCCTCTTACCCTGAACTCCTCATGTCCTGACACAAATGACTACGCTTTCCTCTTCCAACGCCAGGGTCAAGCCCAGCGGCCTGAGTTTACCCTCACTCTCCGTCCCAAATCTAGTGAACAACGTAGCTCTCGCGATTTTATTAAACGTGTTCAGTATACTGCAACTGGCCTAGCGACGCCTACTTCCAACGGCGGGCTGGGGCTTTCTCTCTAACGATTCTCCACAGGACTACTTCACCTACGTGCACACGTGCTTTGGACAGCACAATCCCATTCGCCCTCTCAAAACCTTTAGAGCTCAGACACGCATTACTCAAAGCTATCGAAACTAACATGTCTCTTCGTAGACGGATATTTACTCCCAATCGAATTACCCATCGCCAAAGAACTCGGCATTACTTCAAAAACGACATCTTGTCGGGATACGCGTCGGGTCGAAAAAGTCTTTCTCGTCTTATTGATGTAACACAGACGAGAGTAGCAGAGATTATTCCTTTATACTCCGCGCGTCAAGATACGTGAGCATATCTTATTTATTCCAGCGGAACCACTGGTCTTCCGACAGGTAGTTATAAATAAGTCCTACGGAATCGAGTATTCGCTGACGGCACTAAACTGAAGCTGTCATGATATCACATAGGCATCATCGCTATACTTGGACAAACCGCTAGACAGGTGTGCACCCTCCCCACATCCCATACGATATGATTAATCCTGAACAGCTACGAGCCTTCAGAGTGTCGGAAAGCATTCCTCGGGCTCTCGCATTCCTCCCAATGCACCACGCCTATGGCTTCTTCGTATACTGCTTGAGACCTTCGCCCGCGATATGTGTATCCCTATCATGTATTGCTACATGCGACGATTTTGTTTTCCCACATAAAAAATATACAGTGGTAACATAGGCGTACGAACGTAATCGGCGACAAGCGACGAGATCGTACGAAGGGTCATTAGCATGCTATACTAATGGTCCAAGACAATGCGTGACAAAAAGTTATCCCACCTCCAGCATCATATCAGATGGATCCCCACACAAGGTAGATTCTATGTGCAACTGGAAGATGCCAGCAAACAATGACTCGATAGCATATAGTTTTCAACACTGATTGATGCGATAATGAATGACAATACAAAGCGCCGCATCTCATGCGATGAACAGCGTATTGACCAATGAACAATGATTTGCCAAGGGCGAATGTGATGTTCATATATAACCAACCGAGGCTTAGAGGAGCGTCGGTCAAGAAGTTACCAAGAAATCACGCTCGAGGAGCGCAAGAAAAAGAGAGGGGAGATCCCCATCGGTGTTCAAGCGCATTTTGTACTGAAGGTGGACAACTTGATCGCGATTCACGTAGAGTTGCATGTATTTTTCAACAAGGGGGTATTTATTGGTCTTTCTCGTCGATAAATTTACAAATCTATTGCTCTTCGGGAACTGGTAAGCGCTTTAAGTCCCTGGCCAGAGCGCATGTCGGTGTTGATCAAATATGTATGAGGTGACGACGACCTGGAATGTATCGTTGCAGCAATTTGCCCTCGGTCGCTGTTATACATAATGATGCCCCGTGGTCACGATCAGGCTCTTCACCAGAGGTTCTACAATCTTCAGCACTCGAATCGCCAAGCAGTTGCCTTGTTGACCCGATTGTTCAAACCGCACGATAGCACTACCTGCCAATCATGTCAACATATATGCAAAGGGTGTATAATAGCGGAGTAGCAAGCATATGTACCTCTCGGTTCAACTTGCGCAGGTAACCTTTTGGAGGTGCCACTCCCTACATGGATTAAGCTCACGCCGAATCTGTCTTCAAGTACCGTGCATATGTTAACTGTTTCAGAATTAAACCGCAAAAAGAAAGGTTGTTCAAGATAATAGAGGAAGGTTTTCCATGATCTTGCCCTGGTCCACGGGTAGTAAGTCCGCCATAACATATTACAGTGCTCCATCAGTTCCTTCGAAATGAGGCTGTCCGCCAACAACATTTCGCGTAACATCACGCGCCTCTTGCTCTTCGTCAACATCAACAGAGGGATATGCCATGGCAAGGTGGTTTCTGGATCCAAGATATCGGCACCGCTGTCGAAGCTAGAGGGGTCCGCGCTTCCCGTGACGCGAAAGCGAATTCCGCCCATGATGGGAGGATGGTGGGGCGGCGGGACGTTGTAATACAAAAACCCCGTGCTACCACTTGGGAAACGTAGTGATGATCGAAATGCCAGTTCATCCGTCCCACCCGTGGGGGTCCGGATACGGGGATGTGTTCGATTTGAGAGGTCCATAAAGTCGGTACTGCTTAGTTTTGAAGGATCGAGGGTGGTCAAAACGCGTAACACAGGTCGTCCACGCGGCTTTGCAAAGGAGAAAAGTTAGTCCCATGTGCCAATGTATTACACACTTTCGAGGTGGCGAGTCATGCATAGTCATGCGTCACGCGTCACGCGCCGTGGTTCAACCAACCGAGTCCATTCCTCCCTTGTCCAAGAGACGTCTACCTTAGTACCTTTCGTACTATTCTGGGGCGCGGTCGTCTTGTAAAGCTTATGGAATGTTGTCAGTCGTTTCACAGTCAGAATACAATGCACCTACCTTCGATAGATAAACACCATTCTTCATATCATTTCTGGCTTCGCGATTGTCTCGCTGGTAATGCCACGATTACCAGGGACGAGAGGCAAGGCGCGCGGGCTCGACTGAAGAGGGTGTGTTTAGCTTGGTGCGAAGTGGCGCATCGGTCGGTGTGTTGCAAGCAGTCCTGGGAAAGGTTGACGTCACTTTTTTCCGCAGAACGTTAGCCTCGTCAGCGCCGTTGAAAGGAGACGCTTGGAATAAACCTTGTCCATGACATGAAACGTTTCTCCCGTCTTCAACACCCCATCGACGAACGACACCCAGATGGTCGAGCAGACTGGCAGTCATGATGTGACGTTCATTACAGCCAAATTCGCAGGACCATATACATAGTATACCTCTTCCCCGCGGCCAGCCCACGTCGGAGGCATATGTGTCGACATGTCTCATATGAATTCTCGAGATTCATGGTGAGCCTCCTTGCTCGGTTTTGTAACCAGAGAGCGTGTCGTTTACAGTTGCCTTTCCACACGCATAGCTGGTCTACCAATCGGGTGCACGGTAGATGGACATCAACGAGACGTTGAAAGAATAAGGTTCGTACGGTTCCGTCTTCCTCCCTCGATTGTTTTTACCCGTTGGCTCTGATATAGGCATGCCGTTGTTCTTTCCAGTAGGTCGACCTCTGACCCATTAGCTGCTATAACCTCGCTCCTACTGGCACTCAGATAGACCCCGGACCTACTGCGACAGTTGGAGGCATGCTAAGCACAGGATGTTCAGGCCGTACGTTCTTTTCTTCCCTGCTCTTTGGTGATACCAACTGACGACACTTTGACCGAGCAGCCAATGCAGTACGATATGGAACCGCCAAGGGTGAATGGTTCATCAACGCTGTACGTCCCCCTCCTCTGCTTTATTTTCTAATCAATGTTGAAATCTGGTTCACTCGTAGACTGTCGTCCTGCCCTCTGGCAAAGTCATTAAAACTCGCAGGCGGTCCCGCAAGTCGTCTGCGGGCTTTGACCTCACTAAGCTGTTTATCGGGGCGGAGGAGAGATTGGGAATTGTCACTGAAGGTATCATATCCCAGTTTTCTCATCTGTGATGGGTAACTTATTCTGGGTTGGTGTCGACAGTGACAATCAGATCAGCACCTGTCCTCCCTACGACGGTGGCCGTCGTTCATTTCCCAAACGTGGGGAAACAACAGAGGTCGTTATCGAAGTGATGAACCAGGGTTTGGGTAGCCGTACGTCCTTTCTTCCTCTCACTTCCTCTTTCCTGTCTTCCACACCCTTCCTTATAATTCATTTCACCCTTGTCATAGAATGCGTCGAACTCTTAGACGACAAATTCATGCACGCCTCGAACCTGTATGGCCAGTCCAAGCGCAAATGGCCCGAAGAAGACAGCCTCTTTTTCAAGCTGCAGGGTCTCACGCGCGCCTCGCTCGCAGACCCGTCCAGCGCGTCGTCAAGAAGCACGGCGGGACGGGGTTCACGCTCGCCAGGGACGCCGAGGAGGCAGAGGAGATCTGGGCCGACCGGAAGAACCCACACTATGTGGGGATGGCACTCGTGGCGGGGTGCAAGGCGTGGAACACGGATGTGTGCGTGCCTGTGTCGAACCTGCCACAGCACGTGTCCGAGACGAAAAAGGACCTGTCGGAGATTGGGATGGTGTCGTACATCGTCGGACACGTTGGGGACGGCAATTTTCATGCACAGTTGTTGTTTAGGACGGAGGACGAGCGCGCGGTGGTCCAGGCTGCCGTGCACCGCATGGTGAAGAGGGCGATTGCGTAGGATGCCACATGTACGGGCGAGCATGGTGTTGGGATTGGGAAGAAGAAGTGTTTTTGTTGGAGGAGCTTGGGGAGGAGGGGACGGTTGGCCTGATGAAGACGATAAAAAAGCAGTGGATCAGGTGGGGGGTTCTTTAATCCTGGCAAGGTGGGCGTTTTTGGCCGAATCAGTTTTTGCTTTCATCTCACTCATCTGGTGTTACAGTTGTATTCCGATGATGACGACGACGACGAGCATTCTGTTTAGCCCTGACGAGCCCTTCTCGTGTATTTCTAAAGGTACGGCGCAATGGACATGCGACTATTCTGTTTCCAGACATAAATATACACAGTAGTAACTAAGGCGTACGAACGTAAAGACAAGTGACGAGATTGTACGAGTAGCAGGCTATACAAATGGTCCACTTTCACAAATGTTATTCCACCTCTGGTATTGTAGGAAATGCAAGTTGCATGCCTACACACACCTGACTACATGTGCCCAACTGCCATGGTGCATTTGTACATACTGCCACAGATAAAGTTATTTATAGCATATGTTCACTCTTCCTCCACTCTAGATATCATGCCCAAAGGTCCACAGTAGTGGCATCAGCACCTCTTTCCACAAGAAAGGTAGCAATTTCTATCTGGCCATTATTTAATGCTGCCTGGAGTGCATTCCCATATTCACCACCCTGAGAATTGACATCAGCTCCCTTGTCCATAAGCAACTTGACAATTTTCATATTGCCTGCATGTCGTGCTGCCTGGAGTGCATTCCCATAATAACCACCCTGAGCATTGACATCAGCTCCCTTGTCCATGAGCAACTTGACAATATCCATACTGCCCTTCAATAGTACAGCCTGGAGTCCTTCTTATTCTCCATCCTGAGCATTGACATCAACTCCCTTGTCCATGGGCAACACTATCACATTGCTCTGTGATGCTGCAGCCTGGAGGGCATTCCCATATTCACCACCCTGAGCATTGACATCAGCTCCCTTGTCCATAAGCAACTTGACAGTTTCTGTCCTGTTCTTATATGCTGCTCCCTGGAGTGCATTCCCAAAACAACCACCCTGAGCATTGACATCAGCTCCCTTGTTCCAAAGCAACTGGACCATTTCCATATTGCCCCATGATGCTGCTGCCTGGAGTGCATTCCCATAATAACCATCCTGAGCAGTGACATCAGCACCCTTGTCCATGAGTAACTTGACAATTCCCATATTGCCCTTACCTGGAGTGCATTCCCATAATGACCATCCTGAGCATTAACATAAGCTCCCTTCTCAATAAGCAACTCAACAATTTCTATATAGTTCCCTGATGCTGCAGCCTGGAGTGCATTCCCATATTCACCACCCTGAGCATTGACATCAGCTCCCTTGTCCATGAGCAACTTGACAATTTCCATATTGCCCTGTGATGCTGCTGCTTGGAGTGCATTCCCATAATCACCACCCTGAGCATTGACATCAGCTCCCTTGTCCATAAACAACTTGACAATTTCCATATTGCCCCCTAATACTGCAGACTGCAGCACATTCCCCAAATAGCTGCCCTGAGCATGAGCTCCCCTGTCCATAAACAACTGGACCATTTCCATATTGCCCCATGATGCTGCTGCCTGGAGTGCATTCCCATATTTGCCACCCTGAGCATTGACATCAACTCCCTCGTCCATGAGCAACCTGACAATATCCACATTGCCATTATATGTTGCTGCCTGCAGTGCATCCCATAAACACCACCATGAGCATTGACATCAGCTCCCTTGTCCATAAGCAACTTGACAATTTCCATGTTGCCCTGAGATGCTGCTGCCTGCAGTGTATTCCATATCTTTCACCCTGAACATTGACATCAGCTCCCTTGTCCATAAGGAACTTGACAATTTCAATATTGCCATTATATGCTGCAGCCTCAAGTAGATTCCCATATCCCCAACCCTGAGTGACATCAGCTCCCTTGTCCATCAGAACTTGACAATTTCCATATTGCCCTTAGCTACTGCAGCCTGGAGCGCATTTTGATAACGGCCACCCTCAGCATTGACATCAGCTCCCTTGTCCACCAAGAACTTGACAATTTCCATATTGCCCTTAGCTACTGCAGCCTGGAGTGCATTTTGATAATGGCCACCCTCAGCATTGACATCAGCTCCCTTGTCCACCAAGAACTTGACAATTTCCATATTGCCCTTAAATGCTGCTGCTTGCAGTGCATCCCAAAAAACCATGCCAGCATTCACATCAACTGTATTTCCCATCAGCAACTTGCCAGTTTCCATATTTTGCAGTGCATCCCCTTGCCATTTTCCCTGAGTGTTGGCATCACCATGAACTAAAATATGTTGTACAACATTTTGCAGTCCCAGCAGTGCAGCATAATAAATTGGTTGATCTACCCTTCTCTTTCTCTGATGCATAAAACCAAATGCATTTGGGCTGTCCACATCATGCAATCTAACCAAATTCACAAAGCAATTACTCGGCTGAAACAGCAACTGTAATAAGTCTTCTATGTTACTATCCTGGTTGCTCAGCTCATAGTGTCCATACCACCACTTAGCACTATATCTTGCTAGGCAAAACTTTTCCAAAACACTGTTAGTCAAGTTGTTCTGTGTCATCTGTAGAATGTATGATAGGCAGAAAGATGTCATCAATGAATGAGCAGAATCCTGCTGTGATATGTTGATTGTATATCTTCCCAGCATCCTAGGTGCTGACAGGAAATATTCCTTCACTGATGTATGGGCAAGTGCTACTGTGTCATCTTCTCCTCTTATCACAAGACTTGAGCAGATCTCCAGCACATCTTCTGGCTCTGACAATGCCAGCTTAGATTCAAAGCTCTTCTTGGATGTATCAAATGTCACAGCTGCCATAAGTTCCTGAAATTTCATAGGCTGCATAGATAGTATCAACCAATGAAGAAGTATATTGGCACTCTTTATATCTCTCTCATCAATTCTTTGCAAAATTTGGTCATAGATGTCTTCCAGTGTCTCAGGAATCTGCTGCAAGGCATCCTCAACTGCTTTTTGGTTCCTACACTTTCTAAGCTCATCAATTTGGCATGCAGCAAAACGGAACCTTTGGCTGGGTTAACAATTATTGAGATCACATGAGTTGGATGCATACATTCCATTTGCTCTTTGTAACAACACCTCCTGTATATCCTTATTCACTGCATGAGACCATCTTTTCAACTTATGTTCTGCCTCAAAAGCATCATAAACATATTTCTTGATATCCCCATTGACCAAATCTGCAGAAAGGACTATCTCCAAGGGAGTGTATTCCATCATGGCTGCCAGAATTGATTGTTCCCTTCTGCTGCTGATCAAAAGACAACAATGCCCATGAATGTCTTTTATGACCTTCCAAAATTTATCATGTTCTAGACATTCATCAAGGGCATCAACAACAATATGAGCTTTTTCAAAGCCTTGCAAGAGTTTTAGCAAAGCACTGCATAAATCATCAGTTGTAGGACTAGAGTGCTTGTTGTATTTCTCATGAAGGGCAGCCAAAATGTTGTGATCTTTGGATCTTGCAGTTAGAGCTATAACCAACCAAGAGAGAAGGCTTCTAGTGGTCTGCTTTGCATGATCATTGACATCAAAATAAAAATATGCCAAGCCCAAACCAGACTGTTGTTGGTAAGCATTTTGGATGTCTTCTATGATACTAGAGCTTTCCTCCTGCATGAGTAACTGACACACATAGGAACATGACATACCAGACAATTGTTTTCCCACAGCCAGCTATGAAATGTCAATAATGATATGAGTCATAGGATGACTACTCACAAATCCCATTAATCCACAAGAATTTGTTAGAGCTCTGTTTCCAACCAATATACCTCTCATCACTGATAATCCAAAGCCCACTGCCTTCATGATACTTATTCCTGGCGTTTTCATGATTGGAGGAAGGATCAGGTGGTGATAGCCATTTCTTATATTTTCCTGCATGAAATTTGATTTGTATCTTATAGATTAGCATGTACACATAGTGAGCAGGAATGCATACCAATATCATCCTTGGAAACAACAAGTATGGAGTTATTCTTCACTTCAATCTACAAAACATCAAGAAGATTAAATTGATGTGATTTACTTAATGCATACTTGCTGATTGACTGCAATAGAGCACATCAGATCACTGTATGAACCCTCCAATAAGGCCCATGTGACATACCAGTAATAGTTTCATTCTGAGCATAACTTTGTCAAGAACAAGTAGATGAGTAGATGCCCCATTGATACATACATATACATAATCACACCCAATGGATAGGAAATTCGCATGAGAGATGACGAAGTTACGTGCCGCAGAAAGCACGTTCATTGTCAATGAAGCTGCAATGTGATGATGGTGGTCGCTGGTCAAGAAATGTTGTGTCACTTGTCACATGTAACGCACCTCGTGCTGGGAATGCACATTTAGCTACGCTATGTCGACAAAGATGAATAGTGCAGTTTTTAAGCTACCGGCTATGTGGATGATGCAGTGTGGAAACCGCCTGACAAGAATGGCCTGAAGGTTGATTTTTTGAACAGGGAGCGTGGTGAATCTGAACTCCCCGAGGTCATCAAACTACAGTCATAACGATTTCTTGAGAAGAATAAGGTTTACTTTTGTGTCTTTCATTGCTCGCTCGTCTGATTCTCTGCTGATCACATGGCTAGAGTTTGGTGAGCATCTTCACATGGCAAGACTCATTGTTTAGCTATTGATCGAAACATCGCATTGCAGAGGTGACGGCAAAGTTGATGAAGCAGGGGGGAGGCAAGGGTGAATGCAGTTGCAGAAAGAGAAGGGAATGTGACAATGAAAGAGGGCCCAATGCTACTTTCAGCTAGCAGAGAGGGAAGGCAGTTGAGGCAAGAACAAAATGAGGAGAACGACGGATAGAGAACAACATTGGAGTGAGGAGAACACGAGTAGGTTGCGGCACACCCTTGCTTACAGGTATCTCGTTCTATCTAACCAATCCCTATGTCTGATAAGCAATGCGAAAGATCGAGCACATCGAGGGATGGAAGGACAGTAAGCAGGGAGAGGGTGCAATGCTCTGGATCCATTCTCTGTGATACAAGACTTAACAGGACATTCAACCACCCAAGTCCATTTGTCCTTGTCCAAGAGACATCTACCTTGGTACCTTTTGTACCATTCTGGGGCGCAGTCGCCTTTTAAAGCTTATGGCATAAGCTCATGTCACAGGAGACGTTCTAGGCACCTGGAAGAGGCGAGGCGTTGATGGCAATCCAGCTAAAGACAAACGACAGTGAAATAGCGCATCGGTCAGTGTGTTGCAAGTGGATGAAACAGTCCTGGGAAAGGGTGAAGTCTACAAACAACATTCAGATGGTCGAGCAGCATCATTGCCATACTTGGAAGACAGGTGTGGAAAAAAGAAGGGAATTTATTGGTCTTTCTTGTCAATAAAGTTACAAACCTATTGCTCTGCTGGAACTGGTAAAAGCGCAGACTCCTAAGTCCCATGGAGTGAGCTTGATGATGTTATGTAAGCAACATGCTTACATAACGAGCTCCGAGGGGTCTCACTTCCGAGATTGGACACTTGACGTTATGTAAGCTGCTCTCTCCAGGGAGACTGGCACTTAACATATACAAATAAATTGCTTGGCAAGGGTGGGACATATTTTTGCATGACATGTTTGCTTATGTAGATAGATCCTGCACCTACTGCTTTTCTTCCCTGCCTTTTGGTGATACCAACTGACAACACTTTGACCGAGCAGCCAATGCAATATGATATGGAACTGCCAAGGGTGAATGGTTCATCAACACTGTATGTCCCCCTCCTCTGCTTTGCTTTCTAATTAATGTTGAATCTGTTTCCCTCGCAGACTGTCATCCTGCCCTCTGGTCAAGTTATTAAAACTCGCAGGCGGTCCCTAGGGCTCCCGAAGTTTGGTTCTGAACTTCAGTTCGAACCAGAACCGACCGAACCGAACTGACGGTTCTGGTTCAGTTCTGGTTCTGGTTCGGGCAATCCCAGTTGGTGTCGGTTCTGGTTCGGGCTGCTGCTGGGTTTTGAGAACCAGTTCTGAACCAGAACCGAACCGCCCGAACCGATTGTCTTTGAGGCTGTAGGTGTTGCAGCCGTCGTTGTGTTGAAGGAGTGTGACAACCATTCCTGTGAGCCAAATGTGACAGGAGTGTGACAGGAGTGTGACAACTGTTCCCGCGCGCTCTCTGCTCGTCGCACTGCTGCACTCAGCTGTCATGGCCGCACTCAACCCAGACGGATCCCTCAAGGATGTCACAGAGATTGAGTTTTACAACTCTGAGACTGACGAGCGTCCGATTGGCTCATCAGGGCAGGCAGGTAAGTGTCACATCATCAAAAGGTGGTAAGTTTGATAGTGTCATATCTTGTTCATTTCTGCTCGGATTACCTTCATTCAGGTGTCGATTGGAAGCTCTCTATTCACTATTCCTCACCGCATCAACTGCGCTTCAAGTGGCGCCCTCGTTTGTCTGGCGCATGTCACCTTCTCTGATCAAATCTGAGTTGGGGACTTTCCTCAAGCGATATCTCGACCATTCCTGGGCGGATGTTCTTCAACCATAGATCAATGGAAAGCCCTCTTATCACTCTTTTTCGTCACACTAACCGCTTGACAAGCGGTGCCTTTATTCTCCTGTACTTTGTCAATTTCTGCTGAATAGCCCTTTCAAGTCATATCTCAGCTGTTTTTCAGCGCTTTCCCTTCAAAAAGGGATCTGCTGGAAGTCCCTTCATCACCTTTTCTTGTACCACTGACCGATTGACAGGCAGCACCTTTGTTCTCCAGTAATCTGACAATTTGTGTTGCAGGGGTGGCTGAAGTCATATCTCCACCATTTCTGGATGGATTCCCTCAAACAAAGCGTCGTCAGAAAGCCTTTCTATTGCTCTTTTACTGTGTATTAACTGTTAAATGAGCGGCACCTTCATTCTCACAGTATTCCCAATTCTTTGCTTGGAATGACCAGTTTTGACCAATTTTTGTCAGCTTAGTTGTCTCCATTTCTGCTCATAGTACACAAATCATGCATAAATACATATATTTGTATCAGATACAATGACTGCAACTGTATTGAACAGACATACAATAAACATCAGAAAATTGAATGAAAGCATGCCAACATGATCACACCTGCTGGCCCCACCACCTCATGCAGGCTGTCCAAATGTCAGGCAAGTGCTAGTAACATGCGCACATTGTCAAATGAGCCCTTGAGCAGCATATTATTAGAGGTGTAGTAAACATTTCATGCTATCACTTTCTCTAAAATTTCCTAATAAGGAAATTTTAGTTGGTTCTTCAGTTCGAACCAGAACCAAACCAGAACCGAACTGACAGAACCGGTTTGGGCAGGTTAGTTCTGTTCTGGTTCGGTTCAGGCATTTTCTCATTGGTTCTGGTTCTGGTTCAGCCAAAAATGCCCCTGAACCGAACTGAACTGAACTTCGGGAGCCTAGCGGTCCTACAAGTCGTCTGCGGGCTTTGACCTTACTAAGCGATTTATGGGGGGGAGGGGACATTGGAAATTGTCGCTGATGAAAGAGAGATAGGGACGATGATGAGCGGTGTCCTGCTGTGACCGTGTAGTGACATCGTCACGTATATGCGTCATGCTATGCGAGAGGAGTCCTATCGTCACCGGGATTATACACATGCACTGAGCCCGCCACTAACTATCTGACTGACTCCGAACAAGGTCCGCAGCGTCGCATATCGGTTCTCCGCGTGCACACTCGCAGCGCAAGCCGCGCAACCGTAGAAGCTTCATCTGCCAACCGTCGCATTACCAACGTCCGAGCTTTCGCGCTAAACAAACCGCACATAGCCGCATTGGGAGTTGCGCCGCAGTCCGCACAGCCACTTCTGCAATAGGCAGGTCCGCCTTCCAAGTACCGTGATCGAGAGCCGCTAGCCGCATCCGTCCACGATCGATGGAAAAAGCTATTTAGCCGAAAGAAATCTTCACGACTATTGCGTCGATCAACGAATAACAACCGGACGGCTGCATCGAGCGTAAAAGGGTCGCACTCCGGCAACCGGCTCATGGTCACTAGTGAATACCCTAGCGCTTAGCAATTGGACGCCGGAATCAATCAATGGCCGTCGCACACCTATTCGAGATGCCTTAGGGACAGCGCCAATATGATCAGGGTTCCACTACGGATTAACAACACTGGAGGAAAAAACTATGAAAATGCTCGAATACTAAGCCGCATCGGACGACACTTTCAAAAGCACGGATTGGGACAGTAAAGACACATGCACCTCGGGATACAGAAAAAGTTTCAGAGTTCCATCGCTTTGGTAGATAGTAAAAATGTATATAAACCATCTTGTTTCGTAGTAGAAATCATCATATCATACCACGCGGTTTTCACTTTCAAAGTCTTCGTCGTCTCGGTCCTAGGTTTTACCCTCTCCTCGTCGTTTCGTCCGTCGTTGATGAGCAGTCACTGCTGTGACTGTGTAGAAGATCGTTTCCGATCCGCTTTCCCGCGCTTTCCGTCGTTGCCGATCTGCGCTTTCCGCTCTCTTTTCCGCGTCTTTCCCGCGCTTTTCCGCCCACTTTGCGATCCGCTTCGATCCGCTTTCCCGCGCTTTCCGCTTCCACTGACGCTTTCCGCTCTCTTTCCGCTCTTTCCCGCGCATTTTCCGCACTCTTGCGTATCCGCTTTCCGATCCAGCTCTTTCCCGTGGCTTTTTCTGCACTTTCGACAATCGCTTCCATCCTGCTCTTCCACTCTTTCCCGCGCTACGAGAATGCAAGTCCCGCTCTGCACAGCCACTTCCTCAATAGGCAACTCTGCTTTCCGGGGCTACAATTGAGATCCAAACCCACGATCAAGGGATAAAAGCAAATCCCATCCAGAACAAAGGAAGGAAAACTTCACGGAAAATTGTCGAATCATCAATATCAAAGCCAGATTGACAGGAGGTGAAAAATATCACAGAGTCCTTCATACTGATAGAGCCAAAAATGTATATAAAGCCTCGTAGTTATTCTTGTCAAATAAATACTATCCTACCCCAATAATATATAACATCTCC
>JAEBUS010000035.1:0-133800 GCA_023014475.1 Amanita pallidorosea | reverse complement strand
CGCCTCGCTCGCAGACCCGTCCATGCGCGCGTCAAGAAGCACGGCGGGACGGGTTCACGCTCGCCAGGGACGCCGAGGAGGCAGAGGAGATCTGGGCCGACCGGAAGAACCCACACTATGTGGGGATGGCACTCGTGGCGGGGTGCAAGGCGTGGAAACACGGGATGTGTGCGTGCCTTGTCGAACCTGCCACAGCACGTGTCCGAGACGAAAAAGGACCTGTCGGAGATTGGGATGGTGTCGTACATCGTCGGACACGTTGGGGACGGCAATTTTCATGCACAGTTGTTGTTTAGGACGGAGGACGAGCGCGCGGTGGTCCAGGCTGCCGTGCACCGCATGGTGAAGAGGGCGATTGCGTTAGATGCCACATGTACGGGCGAGCATGGTGTGGGATTGGGAAGAAGAAGTGTTTTTGTTGGAGGAGCTTGGGGAGGAGGGGACGGTTGGCCTGATGAAGACGATAAAAAAGCAGGGATCAGGTGGGGGGTTCTTTAATCCTGGCAAGGTGGGCGTTTTTTGGCGAATCAGTTTTTGCTTTCATCTCACCTCATCTGGTGTTACAGTTGTATTCCGATGATGACGACGACGACGAGCATTCTGTTTAGCCCTGACGAGCCTTCTCGTGTATTTTCTAAAGGTACGGCGCAATGGACATGCGACTATTCTGTTTCCAGACATAAATATACACAGTAGTAACTAAGGCGTACGAACGTAAAGACAAGTGACGAGATTGTACGAGTAGCAGGCTATACAAATGGTCCACTTTCACAAATGTTATTCCACCTCTGGTATTGTTAGGAAATGCAAGTTGCATGCCTACACACACCTGACTACATGTGCCCAACTGCCATGGTGCATTTGTACATTACTGCCACATAATAAAGTTATTGATAGCATATGTTCACTCTTCCTCCACTCTTAGATATCATGCCCAAAGGTCCACAGTAGTGGCATCAGCACCTCTTTCCACAAGAAAGGTAGCATTTCTTATCTGGCCATTATTTAATGCTGCCTGGAGTGCATTCCCATATTCACCACCCTGAGAATTTGACATCAGCTCCTTGTCCAAAGCAACTTGACAATTTTCATATTGCCTGCATGTGCTGCTGCCTGGAGTGCATTCCATAATAACCACCCTTGAGCATTGAAAATCAGCTCCCTTGTCCATGAGCAACTTGACAATATCCATACTGCCTTCAATAGTACAGCCTGGAGTCCATTCTCATATTCTCCATCCTGGAGCATTGACATCAACCCTTGTCCATGGGCAACACTATCACATTGCTTCTGTGATGCTGCAGCCTGGAGGGCATTCCCATATTCACCACCCTGAGCATTGACATCAGCTCCCTTGTCCATAAGCAACTTGACAGTTTCTGTCCTGTTCTTATATGCTGCTCCCTGGAGTGCATTCCCAAAACAACCACCCTGAGCATGACATCAGCTCCCTTGTTCACAAGCAACTGGACATTCCATATTGCCCCATGATGCTGCTGCCTGGAGTGCATTCCCATAATAACATCCTGAGCAGTGACATCAGCACCTTGTCCATGAGTAACTTGACAATTCCCATATTGCCCTTACCTGGAGTGCATTCCCATAATGACCATCCTGAGCATTAACATAAGCTCCCTTCTCAATAAGCAACCTCAACAATTTCTATATAGTTCCCTGATCTGCAGCCTGGAGTCATTCCCATATTCACCCACCTGAGCATTGACATCAGCTCCTTGTCCATGAGCAACTTGACAATTTCCATATTCCCTGTGATGCTGCTGCTTGGATGTGCATTCCCATAAATCACCACCCTGAGCATTGACATCAGCTCCCTTGTCCATAAACAACTTGACAATTTCCATATTGCCCCCTAATACTGCAGACTGCAGCACATTCCCCAAATAGCTGCCCTGAGCATGAGCTCCCTGTCCATAAACAACTGGACCATTTCCATATTGCCCCATGATGCTGCTGCCTGGAGTGCATTCCCATATTTGCCACCCTGAGCATTGACATCAACTCCCTCGTCCATGAGCAACCTGACAATATCCACATTGCACTTATATGTTGCTGCCTGCAGTGCATTCCCATAAACACCACCATGAGCATTGACATCAGCTCCCTTGTCCATAAGCAACTTGACAATTTCCATGTTGCCCTGAGATGCTGCTGCCTGCAGTGTATTTCCATATCTTTCACCCTGAACATTGACATCAGCTCCCTTGTCCATAAGGAACTTGACAATTTCAATATTGCCATTATATGCTGCAGCCTCAAGTAGATTCCCATATCCCCAACCCTGAGTGACATCAGCTCCCTTGTCCATCAAGAACTTGACAATTTCCATATTGCCCTTAGCTACTGCAGCCTGGAGCGCATTTTGATAACGGCCACCCTCAGCATTGACATCAGCTCCCTTGTCCACCAAGAACTTGACAATTTCCATATTGCCCTTAGCTACTGCAGCCTGGAGTGCATTTTGATAATGGCCACCCTCAGCATTGACATCAGCTCCCTTGTCCACCAAGAACTTGACAATTTCCATATTGCCCTTAAATGCTGCTGCTTGCAGTGCATTCCCAAAAAAACCATGCCCAGCATTCACATCAACTGTATTTCCCATCAGCAACTTGCCAGTTTCCATATTTTGCAGTGCATCCCCTTGCCATTTTCCCTGAGTGTTGCATCACCATGAACTAAAATATGTTGTACAACATTTTGCAGTCCCAGCAGTGCAGCATAATAAATTGGTTGATCTACCCTTCTCTTTCTCTGATGCATAAAACCAAATGCATTTGGGCTGTCCACATCATGCAATCTAACCAAATTCACAAAGCAATTACTCGCTGAAACAGCAACTGTATAAGTCTTCTATGTTACTATCCTGGTTGCTCAGCTCATAGTGTCCATACCACCACTTAGCACTATATCTTGCTAGGCAAAACTTTTCCAAAACACTGTTTAGTCAAGTTGTTCTGTGTCATCTGTAGAATGTATGATAGGCAGGAAAGATGTCATCAATGAATGAGCAGAATCCTGCTGTGATAGTTTGATTGTATATCTTCCCAGCATCCTAGGTGCTGACAGGAAATATTCCTTCACTGATGTATGGGCAAGTGCTACTGTGTCATCTTCTCCTCTTATCACAAGACTTGAGCAGATCTCCAGCACATCTTCTGGCTCTGACAATGCAGCTTAGATTCAAAGCTCTTCTTGGATGTATCAAATGTCACAGCTGCCATAAGTTCCTGAAATTTCATAGGCTGCATAGATAGTATCAACCAATGAAGAAGTATATTGGCACTCTTTATATCTCTCTCATCAATTCTTTGCAAAATTTGGTCATAGATGTCTTCCAGTGTCTCAGGAATCTGCTGCAAGGCATCCTCAACTGCTTTTTGGTTCCTACACTTTCTAAGCTCATCAATTTGGCATGCAGCAAAACGGAACCTTTGGCTGGGTTAACAATTATTGAGATCACATGAGTTGGATGCATACATTCCATTTGCTCTTTGTAACAACACCTCCTGTATATCCTTATTCACTGCATGAGACCATCTTTTCAACTTATGTTCTGCCTCAAAAGCATCATAAACATATTTCTTGATATCCCATTGACCAAATCTGCAGAAAGGACTATCTCCAAGGGAGTGTATTCCATCATGGCTGCCAGAATTGATTGTTCCCTTCTGCTGCTGATCAAAAGACAACAATGCCCATGAATGTCTTTTATGACCTTCCAAAATTTATCATGTTCTAGACATTCATCAAGGGCATCAACAACAATATGAGCTTTTTCAAAGCCTTGCAAGAGTTTTAGCAAAGCACTGCATAAATCATCAGTTGTAGGACTAGAGTGCTTGTTGTATTTCTCATGAAGGGCAGCCAAAATGTTGTGATCTTTGGATCTTGCAGTTAGAGCTATAACCAACCAAGAGAGAAGGCTTCTAGTGGTCTGCTTTGCATGATCATTGACATCAAAATAAAAATATGCCAAGCCCAAACCAGACTGTTGTTGTAAGCATTTTGGATGTCTTCTATGATACTAGAGCTTTCCTCCTGCATGAGTAACTGACACACATAGGAACATGACATACCAGACAATTGTTCCCACAGCCAGCTATGAAATGTCAATAATGATATGAGTCATAGGATGACTACTCACAAATCCCATTAATCCACAAGAAATTTGTTAGAGCTCTGTTTCCAACCAATATACCTCTCATCACTGATAATCCAAAGCCCACTGCCTTCATGATACTTATTCCTGGCGTTTTCATGATTGGAGGAAGGATCAGGTGGTGATAGCCATTTCTTATATTTTCCTGCATGAAATTTGATTTGTATCTTATAGATTAGCATGTACACATAGTGAGCAGGAATGCATACCAATATCATCCTTGGAAACAACAAGTATGGAGTTATTCTTCACTTCAATCTACAAAACATCAAGAAGATTAAATTGATGTGATTTACTTAATGCATACTTGCTGATTGACTGCAATAGAGCACATAAATCACTGTATGAACCCTCCAATAAGCCCATGTGACATACCAGTAATAGTTTCATTCTGAGCATAACTTTGTCAAGAACAAGTAGATGAGTAGATGCCCCATTGATACATACATATACATAATCACCCAATGGATAGGAAATTCGCATGAGAGATGACGAAGTTACGTGCCGCAGAAAGCACGTTCATTGTCAATGAAGCTGCAATGTGATGATGGTGGTCGCTGGCAAGAAGTGTTGTGTCACTTGTCACATGTAACGCACCCTCGTGCTGGGAATGCAATTTAGCTACGCTATGTCGACAAAGATGAATAGTGCAGTTTTTAAGCTACCGGCTATGTGGATGATGCAGTGTGGAAACCGCCTGACAAGAATGGCCTGAAGGTTGATTTTTTGAACAGGGAGCGTGGTGAATCTGAACTCCCCGAGGTCATCAAACTACAGTCATAACGATTTCTTGAGAAGAATAAGGTTTACTTTTGTGTCTTTCATTGCTCGCTCGTCTGATTCTCTGCTGATCACATGGCTAGAGTTTGGTGACATCTTCACATGGCAAGACTCATTGTTTAGCTATTGATCGAAACATCGCATTGCAGAGGTGACGGCAAAGTTGATGAAGCAGGGGGGAGGCAAGGGTGAATGCAGTTGCAGAAAGAGAAGGGAATGTGACAATGAAGAGGGCCCAATGCTACTTTCAGCTAGCAGAGAGGGAAGGCAGTTGAGGAAGAACAAAAACGAGGAGAACGACAGATAGAGAACAACATTGGAGTGAGGAGAACACGAGTAGGTTGCGGCACACCCTTGCTTACAGGTATCTCGTTCTATCTAACCAATCCCTATGTCTGATAAGCAATGCGGAAAGATCGAGCACATCGAGGGATGGAAGGACAGTAAGCAGGGAGAGGTGCAATGCTCTGGATCCATTCTCTGTGATAAAGACTTAACAGGACATTCAACCACCCAAGTCCATTTGTCCTTGTCAAGAGACATCTACCTTGGTACCTTTTGTACCATTCTGGGGCGCAGTCGCCTTTAAAGCTTATGGCATAAGCTCATGTCACAGGAGACGTTCTAGGCACCTGGAAGAGGCGAGGCGTTGATGGCAATCCAGCTAAAGACAAACGACAGTGAAATAGCGCATCGGTCAGTGTGTTGCAAGTGGATGAAACAGTCCTGGGAAAGGGTGAAGTCTACAAACAAACATTCAGATGGTCGAGCAGCATCATTGCCATACTTGGAAGACAGGTGTGGAAAAAAGAAGGGAATTTATTGGTCTTTCTTGTCAATAAAGTTACAAACCTATTGCTCTGCTGGAACTGGTAAAAGCGCAGACTCCTAAGTCCCATGGAGTGAGCTTGATGATGTTATGTAAGCAACATGCTTACATAACGAGCTCCGAGGGGTCTCACTTCCGAGATTGGACACTTGACTTATGTAAGCTGCTCTCTCCAGGAGACTGGCACTTAACATATACAAATAAATTGCTTGGCAAGGGTGGGACATATTTTTGCATGACATGTTTGCTTATGTAGATAGATCCTGCACCTACTGCTTTTCTTCCCTGCCTTTTGGTGATACCAACTGACAACACTTTGACCGAGCAGCCAATGCAATATGATATGGAACTGCCAAGGGTGAATGGTTCATCAACACTGTATGTCCCCCTCCTCTGCTTTGCTTTCTAATTAATGTTGAATCTGTTTCCCTCGCAGACTGTCATCCTGCCCTCTGGTCAAGTTATTAAAACTCGCAGGCGGTCCCTAGGGCTCCCGAAGTTTGGTTCTGAACTTCAGTTCGAACCAAACCGACCGAACCGAACTGACGGTTCTGGTTCAGTTCTGGTTCTGGTTCGGGCAATCCCAGTTGGTGTCGGTTCTGGTTCGGGCTGCTGCTGGGTTTTGAGAAACAGTTCTGAACCAGAACCGAACCGCCCGAACCGATTGTCTTTGAGGCTGTAGTGTTGCAGCCGTCGTTGTGTTGAAGGAGTGTGACAACCATTCCTGTGAGCCAAATGTGACAGGAGTGTGACAGGAGTGTGGACAACTGTTCCCGCGCGCTCTCTGCTCGTCGCACTGCTGCACCAGCTGTCATGGCCGCACTCAACCCAGACGGATCCCTCAAGGATGTCACAGAGATTGAGTTTTACAACTCTGAGACTGACGAGCGTCCGATTGGCTCATCAGGGCAGGCAGGTAAGTGTCACATCATCAAAGGTGGTAAGTTTGATAGTGTCATATCTTGTTCATTTCTGCTCGGATTACCTTCATTCAGGTGTCGATTGGAAGCTCTCTATTCACTATTCCTCACCGCATCAACTGCGCTTCAAGTGGCGCCCTCGTTTGTCTGGCGCATGTCACCTTCTCTGATCAAATCTGAGTGGGGACTTTCCTCAAGCGATATCTCGACCATTCCTGGGCGGATGTTCTTCAACCATAGATCAATGGAAAGCCCTCTTATCACTCTTTTTCGTCACACTAACCGCTTGACAAGCGGTGCCTTTATTCTCCTGTACTTTGTCAATTTCTGCTGAATAGCCCTTTCAAGTCATATCTCAGCTGTTTTTCAGCGCTTTCCCTTCAAAAAGGGATCTGCTGGAAGTCCCTTCATCACCTTTTCTTGTACCACTGTACCGATTGACAGGCAGCACCTTTGTTCTCCAGTAATCTGACAATTTGTGTTGCAGGGGGTGGCTGAAGTCATATCTCCACCATTTCTGGATGGATTCCCTCAAACAAAGCGTCGTCAGAAAGCCTTTCTATTGCTCTTTTACTGTGTATTAACTGTTAAATGAGCGGCACCTTCATTCTCACAGTATTCCCAATTCTTTGCTTGGAATGACCAGTTTGACCAATTTTTGTCAGCTTAGTTGTCTCCATTTCTGCTCATAGTACCCACAAATCATGCATAAATACATATATTTGTATCAGATACAATGACTGCAACTGTATTGAACAGACATACAATAAACATCAGAAAATTGAATGAAAGCATGCCAACATGATCACACCTGCTGGCCCCACCACCTCATGCAGGCTGTCCAAATGTCAGGCAAGTGCTAGTAACATGCGCACATTGTCAAATGAGCCCTTGAGCAGCATATTATTAGGGTGTAGTAAACATTTCATGCTATCACTTTCTCTAAAATTTCCTAATAAGGAAATTTTAGTTGGTTCTTCAGTTCGAACCAGAACCAAACCAGAACCGAACTGACAGAACCGGTTTGGGCAGGTTCAGTTCTGGTTCTGGTTCGGTTCAGGCATTTTCTCATTGGTTCTGGTTCTGGTTCAGCCAAAAATGCCCCTGAACCGAACTGAACTGAACTTCGGGAGCCCTAGCGGTCCTACAAGTCGTCTGCGGGCTTTGACCTTACTAAGCGATTTATGGGGGCGGAGGGGACATTGGAAATTGTCGCTGATGGTATCATGTCCCAGTTCTCCAGTTCTCTCATCTGTGATGGGTAACTTATTCTGGGTTGGTGTCGGTAGTGACAATCAGATTAGCACCCATCCTCCCAACGACAGTGGCCATCGTTCACTTCCCACATGTTGATGAGCAGTCACTGGCTGTGACTGTGTAGAAGATCCACTTCCGATCCACTTTCCCGCACTTTCTGCTTCCGATCTGTGCTTTTCTGCACTTCCGACATTTGCGATCTGCTCTTTCCCACACTTTTCCGCACTTCCGACATTTGCGATCCGCTTTCCCGTGCTTTCTGCTTCCGATCTGTGCTTTTCTGCACTTCTGACATTTGCGATCCGCTCTTTCCCGCGCTTTTCCGCACTTCCGACATTTGCGATCCGCTTTCCCACGCTTTCCGCTTCCGATCTGCGCTTTTCTGCACTTCCGACATTTGCGATCCACTCTTTCCCGTGCTTTTCTGCACTTCCGACATTTCCAATCTGCTCCTTCCACTCTTTCCCGCGCTACAGGAATGCAAGTCCGCTCTCTGCACAGCCACTTCCTCAATAGGCAACTCTGCTTTCCGGGGCTCACAATTGAGATCCAAACCCACGATCAAGGGATAAGGCAAATCCCCTCCAGAACAAAGGAAGGAAAACTTCACGGAAAATTGTCGATCATCAATATCAAGCCCAGATTTGGACAGGAGGTGAAAATATCACAGAGTCCCTTCATACTGATAGAGCCAAAAATGTATATAAAGCCTCGTAGTTATCTTGTCAAAATAAGATACCATCCTACCCCCAATATCATATATAACACATAATCTCACTCCCATGCAATAAGCTCTTTTTCCGTTGCACGCGCACTCTCGCTCTCTTGTCACACTTGTCACACACTCTACCCACATGCCGTCCGCTTTTTGACGTGGTCACGTCACTTGCCATCACCGTTACTCTTTTGTGTCACGTCCACACGTCCGCACTTGCGTTCCGCTCTGCGCGCGTTTTGTTACTAGGTCACATGTCACATCCACACATCTGCACTTGTGTTCTGCTCTGCACGCGTTCTGTCTCGTTGCATCCACACTTCACATTTCCACTTCACGCGCATTTGACACTCCTCTGGTTGGCAACGTCGGGACTCTTCAACTAGCTCACACAAACCCCCCCTGTCTACACAGCTGCCTTAGCAGTGTAGAGTCGTATTTATATGGCTGCCCCAGTGAGGCTAACTGAAGAATTCTCCATTAATAAGCTCCAACATATTCAAAAGCGACAGGAAAGACAGGGGGTTTTGTGAGTGAGGTAAAGTTTTCCCATCAATGCCAGTTCCGGAAGCACACTGCGCAAATGTAGAATGCGAGCAAATGCGGAGACGAATGCGAGCATAAGCGGACGAATGCAAGCATAAGCAAGCGGACAAATCAACACGCTCGGATACCGCAAAAGGATGCTAAGGAAAGAGCGGCTACTCAATAACGGGCAGCGGTCACGTGATGATAACCGTTTTGTGGGAAGCGGAAGTGGTAAAGCGAAGGCTGGTGGTGCGAACAGACGACGTTGGGGTGGATATAGCAAACATCGGATGCTGATAATAACAATGAGCAGCCAAAGTCTTTCCGCAAGGCGGGCTCGACAACAACTGTAACGACGCAGAGAGGAAACTCGCAAGTGAAAGAGAGGCCGAAGGCAAAGCGAACACAAAGAGGAAACTTGAATGGATGGGATATGCTGATTTCTACTACTAGACTTTATGGTTTATATACATTTTACTATGCTACCAATGCGAGTGAACTCCGAAACTCTGAAACTTTCCCTTGTGTATGCACGTCTCCTTGCTGTCCCAATCTGTTATCTTGAAAGGCTTCCTCCGATGCGGCTTAGTGCTCAAGCATTTGCCTAGTATTTTCATCCTGCGTGCGACTCCGTAGCAGAACCCTGATTGTATGGTTGCTGTCCCTAAGAGTGCTTGAATATAAATGCGACGGCTGACGATTGAGCTCCGGTGTCTCTAGTGATTTAGTGCTGATGTGTTCCCTGGCGACCGCAAACCTGTTAACAGAATTCCTCCGATTGCACTCCATATAGACTTCCTTTTGTATTCTCCGATCAACACAATCTGCCGTGAAGATTGCACTCTGTTGTCTGTGGTGGGCTATTGACTTCAGCCGTTGATCATACACGTATTTGGATGCGGATCTTGATCGCGGTATTTGGAAGGCGGACTTGCCTATCACGGAAGTGGCAGTGCAGAATATTGCGTGCGGCGGTAAACTCCCAATGCGGAACATCCGTTAGTCAGCGGCAGGCTTTCGGATAATCGGATGTGTGCGACGGTAGTTGCAAGCGCGACGGCGCTCGCTGGTAATGTGGAAGGGTGTGATTATACTGCAACTGTTGAGTGGCTTACGCTGCGGGTGTGTGCACTGTATTCGATATGCGAGGTCTGCGGATCTGTAGCGTATCAGATAGTTAGTGACGGGTCAGTGCATGTGTATAATCCCAATGACGGTAGGACTACTCTCACATAGCATGACGCATATACGTGATGAGGTCGCTACATGGTCACAGCGGGACACCGCTCATCATCTCCCCTGTTACTTAAAAATCTGACTGCCCTCAGTCAGTCTGCTGGACGAATACGACCGATTGATGGAGTTTGGTGCAATGGCGAGCGTACTGCGGACGTGCGAACCCGAGGCGGTGATGCGAGCGTGCAGACTTTCTGGTTGCAATGCAAAGGTCATGCTGGAGAGCGGGTATGTCTCTTAATGCGGTGGACCGAACCGGCTTCGTGGGTATTGACTTTAGTCGGAGACTTTGATGTCCATGGGACATGGCGTCTTCTCGAGCTTCTGCATGGGAATGGACCTGGCTTCCTTTGTAGTTACGTGGGAATGCCCGGGTGCTTTTGTCGGTTCTGCCGCTTCCTTTCCTCTTTATCTTTCTCTCTCTCTTCATGTCTGCTTCACCTACCAACCTAAACCTTGACGACGCCATTGCTGCTGCTGAGGCACACCTAGCACAGGAAGAGGAGGAACGGCATATGCGGGAAGAGGCCGTGACCAAGCGTTGCGAGGAGGAATGGCAACAAATTGCCCGCATTGAAAGCACGGAAGGCGGAAGCCAAACGACGAGTGCGTGAAGAGGCAGCAAGGCGTCGCGCAGAACTGGAGGCAGCGGAGTGTTGTGCTAGGGAGGATGAGGAGCGTCGGGCGGAGGAAAGACGTCAGGCGGAAGCGAGGAAGCAGCACGGAAAGAGGCGGAAGCGAAAGCAGAGCAAGCGCGACGCGTGCTGGATCTCTCTTTTTTCACTTACAAAGTCTTGTCGTTCTCGTGCCTCAGGTTTTACTCCTCTCCTCGTCGTTTCGTCCGTTGTCAACGCCGCCTTGCGGAAAAGACTCGTGCGCTCCGTCGTTACTGCCAGCGTTCAGCCACCGCTATCACCCGCTATCCGCACTCGACATTGGCGATGCCACTAAACTACCACCCCCACTCGCGTCAAGCATCACCTGAGCACATCAGGAATATCGCAAGTCCAGTGACCGCAATTACGCATCACACCACATTCGCGAGTATCTAATAATAGTCCGCGCTTGTCCGCATAGTCCGCGCTTGTCCGCAGTTTCTGTGCACATCTGCATAGTCCGCGTTTGTCTGCAGTTTCCGTGCGCGTCCGCATAATCTGCGCTCTTCCGCACTTTCTACCTTGCCCACGGGAATTAGGTCGAGTTTGTTACTGCGCGTGTGTCGCTAAACGTTATCCGCTATAGTTCTCGTACTTGCGCAGGATAATTCTACACAGGTTGACGGGAGCTTCTTTAAACTTGCCTCGCAAACAAACCCCCGGTCTACACAGCAGCTTTGGCAGTGTAGTGTATAACGTATTACCGCACTTGCGTTCTGCTCTGTGCGCGTTTTGTTACTAGGTCACATGTCACATCCGCACATCTGCACTTGTGTTCTGCTCTGTGTGCGTTCTGTCTCGTTGCATCCACACTTCACATTTCCACTTCACGCGCGTTTGACACTCCTCTGGTTGGCAACGTCGGGACTCTTCAACTAGCTCACACAAACCCCCCTGTCTACACAGCTGCCTTAGCAGTGTAGAGTTGTATTAATGATTACAGAATCAAGTGCTAACTGTTCAACTTTATGGAGGTGTCAACCGCTTTCTGGCATCTCTTCTTAAAACCCCAGTTTCAAGCTCCTGGAGGGTGTTTTTGCACTCCTCATCAGGGAGTTCTTTCAGTAGTGCCCTAATGTGTTGGGCAGTTGATTTGTTTGAGGTGTTTCTCTATAGTCCTGATTGCACAATTCTGTGGAGGGGATGGTTTGTAGGGTGTTGTCTGGGTGTTTCCTTTGTTTGAGCAGTCCCTGGATATGTGTCCCTGGGTTCTGCATCGGAAACACTTGCTGGTTTTCTGATATTCCTCTTTTTGGGCATCTGAAAGATGTCCTGTAGTCACAGCATTAATCCCTTTTGATCCTGATGCTGAATTCCTTGAGTTTCGGTTAAATCTGAAACACTTCTCCATATTTCCTGATCCAGAGGACCGATTCATCAGTTTCAGAGTCTCCCAAGCATTGTGTAATCATTCCACAGCATCATAGGCTGTTTCCATATTGATGACTGCAGGGTTTTTAATGATCTTTGCTGCAACTGATGCTGGGAGTCCTTTACAGAAATAAATTTGCTGTGCCATGAACCCTGTGATTCCAGTAGATTGAATGAGTGATTGGAATTTCTGAATATAAGTGGGGATATTGATATCTCCACCCACTTTGACTTTATCTAGATCATTCAGGGTTCTGGCTGCAGTGTCTGACTCGCCCCAATCAGCTAAAATCATTTCTTGAAGCTCCTGTAATTGTCCCAAGAGGGCATTACTCCTCCTTCCCTTTTCTTTCCTTTATCTGTGGTTGCCTCGTCCAATTCTTCCTGGGTATTGGATTTCCAATCGTCTAATTCCTCTCCTAAGTGTAGAAAGACATATTTGATCGTCTTTTGCAGTGGTAAATTGTTCCTCATCTAGATCAAAGGTGTCATTGAATGCATAGATGAAATGTTTTGCTTTGGATTGTTGTCCTTTGAATTTCTCAATGGAGATCCCCTTTATTCCTTTTGGAGATGTTTCTTTTTTGTCTGCCATGTTCCTTTTTGTTTTGGTTTCCGGTTCCTGTTTCAGTTCTGTTGCTTGTTTCAAGCTTTCTCCTTGTTTTGGTTCATTGTTAAAGGCTAGATCTAATTTGATCTGCTGTTGTTCCCTGTATTTGTTCCACCTAGTGAGGGTGGGTCCTTCAAATGCAAAGAAAATGTCATCTGATAAATCCTCTGTGTCTTGAAATTTGTGCCACCAAGTGATCTCCAGTTCTGTGTTTGGTGGAAAGAACAACTGTTTGTTTGAGTTGTTTTCCTTGTTATGCCAAATGATCCAAGTTTCTGCTGGTAATTCTTTGTTGGGGTCCCCTTCCTTGTATTCTCCTTCGAAGAAACTTTCTGGGACTTGCTGGTTCCTTTTCTTAGTGGTTGAGACATAATACCAACCTTTGTTTGTTGTAGAAGGGTAGACTTCCCTTCAAGTGAGGTAGTACTTCTGCCTGTAATGAACAGAGTTGTTCGGCGGTCTGATCTGGGAGGTTTGGGTCTCAATGATGTCTGGCTAGTGGCAAAGCACTGAGCGATTCCTGAGTTCCAACTTGTGTTATGGACGATGCCGTTGTTGTGGTTTGTCTTAAGTCAACAGCAACAAGCAGAGTCTTGGTCTGCTCCCAGCCACTGGACAAAGAGCTTAGACACTAAGTCAAATGATGATGAAAATCTTGAGAATCGAGGAGAGAGAAGAGCGTCAAGATCAAGCGAGGTTGAGAGCAATACTCGTCTAAGTTGGAACTGAGGTTACTCTACTGTACATGGGGTTTATATATGTTTAGAGAACAATGAAAACTGTAAAAGGAAAGGTATAATAGCTATCTTAGAAAGGGAATATGAAAGAAGCTATAAGAAAGGAGATAAGTGTCCAAGTATGTAATGCGCAGTTGTATGAGTAATGTTAATGAAATAAGGCAGTCTGCTGAGTCAAGGAGTTGACACAAAAGGAAAACTGTAACAAAACCAAACCAACCCTCACCATAGTTTTTTTAATATTTTTGAAATATATAAAAATGTCTTTTGTCAACAACATTGCCTCTTCCTCCTCCACTGCTGCCATTGCCAAATCTGGCAATAACTTGTCTTCCTCCCCGTCCTCTGCAATTCTGCTGGTTTTGGCAATCAAGTTGGCAGCCCTGCCAACTCCAGCAATTCTGTGGTCTCCACAGACCCGTTTTTAAGTTCCAAATCTGGGAACTCTGGTTAGAAGTTTGGGTATGGGAATCTTTTTCCCAAAGATGTCATTGATATCACTCCATTTGCCCAGTTCTCTTAAACTATATACAAAAGAGACATCAAAAGCCACCTGGGATGCACTTATTGCTGCATTTGCTAAACCTGGAGCAGTAGCTGTATTTAATATTTATAAAAAGACAAAAACTTGGGAATTCTCAAAAGGGAAGAGTCCTGCAGAATCAGTCCATGAGTTAATGGAACTCTGGGCTGAAATGGATCAGAATGGAAAGAAATTCAATGATGATTTCCAATATATGGAAGTCTTAGATTGATTATCATCATCCTGGGATTCATTTAAAACTTATGTCCTCCTTAAAATGAAACTAGGGGAGACTAAGTTAAAAGATCTCATTCCTGAGATAGAGAATGAATGGCAGCGTCGTAAAGCTGACTCAGGAAATCCATCTGCAAATTTTGTTCAAAGGAGTGGGAACAAATCCTCTAAAGGCAAAAAACCCTATAAGAAACCTGGATTTAACCCCAGAGTTAATTTGCCTAAAGGGAAATATGTCCCAAATAATGTGCAAGCAGGTCTGAGTAATAAATCTGCTTATGTACCTCCTGGAAACAAAAGAGGACCCAACTGGGAGTCTAATAAGCAACATAGAGATAATAGGAAAAGAAAACTTAATCTCCTATCTATGGCTGCTAATGCTCCTGGAGAATTATCCAAGAGGGATAAAGCGGATCTTAGAAAATTTGAACATGGTTATATTTGATAACCATGACATGGATGTGGATGTTCCACAACCTTCTTCAAAATTGGCTGATAGGATCGGACCAAACATTAACAAAGTTGATTCTGAAACATTAAAAATAATGAAAAGAATCAAAGATCTTAAAGGAAAAGGAAAAGATCTTATAGAAGAAGACTTTGTTGATGCATCTATACTAAAGCTAGGATAGATGATGAAGAAGTTTCTCATAATGAGAAAGAGGTTGAGGAAAAATCTATTAGTGAAATAGATAATGGTTATTGGGATGAGTATGTTCTTCTCACTAACCAGGATACAAGTACTGATTATAAATCAGATATGATCCTGAAGAAACCTACAACAAATACTATGATGATGATTTCTTTGCTGATGATGGAAGAATGTAACTATCATGGAAATCACCATAGTAATGGTAAGTTTGTAGGTAGCAGATGTAAAAGTAGCCTAATAGCTGCTAATGTAATGGAATCTGCACTGTGTAAAAGTGAGAATTTAGAACAAGAATATTGGATCATAGACTCTGGTGCATCTGTGCACATTACTAATAACAAAAATAAATTTGTTGAGTATAATCCATATTCTGAACCTGAAGAAATAAAAACAGCCAATTCTAAATCAGCTGCTCTCATATTAGGTCAAGCAACCATGTTCCTCACCTTTAAAAATCCCAAAGGACAGAGACATACTGCTAAACTGGAAGTGTGTTACATGCCAAAAGCTTCTCATAAACTTATTTCATCAGGACAATTGAAGATCACTGGTTACGTTGAATCATCTAACAGTGATCAGACAGTATTTTTATATAAAGGAAATAATTCAATAATTGCTAGACCTAAAAATTGGTTTGAACTGATTCATTGGGCAGAAGTAATTATTGATAAAAGAATGAACAAATTAGTCAATTTGGCTGATTTCACTACCTGGCATAATTGTATGGCTCATGCAAACAAAATGTACTTAAAAATATGAGCAAAAACACTGAAGGTTTTGATAGTAAAATCAAAATACCTTCAGATATTCCTATTTGTTCAGGATGTGCACAAGGAAAGATGCATAATAAATCTTATCCTTCATCACAAACATGTTCAAAACAACCTTTAGAGTTGTTACATGCCAATTTGCTTGAATTTCCACAAGAGTCATACCATCATAAAAATGGTGTTTAATGATTCTTGATGACTATTCTTCATATGCCTTTTTGGCATTCCTACGATCAAAATCAGAAATGTTTCAAAACTTTCAAGACTTTGTCACACTGTTTGAAAACCAAACAGGAAGAAAAGTCAGACGGTTCAGATCAGATCAAGGGGGAGAGTTTAAATCAAATGAATTTGATTTATTCTTAAAGCAAAAAGGCATATTAAGTGAACAAAGTGCACCATACATCCACCAACAAAATGGTCATGCAGAAAGATTAAATAATACTATATTGGAAAAAGCAGAAAGTATGAGACTCCATGCACAATGTACTAAATTGTGGTGGGAATTTGCAATGGAAACTGCTATCCATACATACAATTGCACACCACTAAAAAGAACAAAATGGATGACTCCATATGAAAATTTGTATAACAAAAAGCTAGAAGTTCATTACTTTAAAACATTTGGATGTTTAGCATGGGTTTTCTTTGTTGGATTGCATAAAAGTGACCTGACCAGGGATTGAACCTGGGACCTCATCCACTATCCGGGTGGCACACTCTAACCACTGAGCTACCAGGTCTTAGTAGTAGAGCTCACTAACTAAGACCTGTACAGATGGCCCTTACCCCCAGGGCTCAATCTAAACCCTTGCAAGACTTATGCCACACAGGTACTGCTTGTGCAAACCTAGCACATGTCCCTAGTCCTGTGTCAGACTGCTTAGGTAAGGCACCTGCTGTCTTTTGTAGTGGGCCAGTGCCACTTTCTCTTGTGCCTCACAGCATTGGGCCAATTCTAATTGACTATCCTCTAGATGCTGTTGTCTAGTATCTAAGTCAATATTTTGATTTGGCCCACTGCCTGTTACTCTTGTTTCCCCATGGTCTTTTTGTGAGACACTGGTATCAATAGGTTACCAAGAGGTGGGGTCACTGATTCCTGTTTAATAACAGGGGAAGAGGACAAGGATGGTGTGCATAAGGAAGGGAGTGAAGACGGAGTCTTCACTTTAGGGGTCTCCGGAATTGCCAGAGATGTGGAGCTAGGCAAGCTGATGTTTTTGGCCTGATGGCCAACATTGTGCTTGTGTAAGATATTAGACATGGTGATTTTGCCTAATTTGAATTGGGCAGTCACCTTCTTGCCTTTTTTGTCAGCCTCTTGGCCAAAGAAAGGTCTGTTGACATTGTTGGTGACAGCATCAATATCAATGACATCTTTGGGGAAAAGATCCCCATACCCAATCTTTTGACTGGAGTTCCCAGATTTGGAACTTAAAAACAGGTCTGTGGAGACCACAGATTTGCTGGAGTTGGCAGGGTTGCCAACTTGATTGCCAAAACCGGTGGAATTGCCAGATTTGGCAGAAGACAGAGAGGAAGACAAGTTATTGCCAGATTTGGCAATGGCAGCTGCGGAGGAGGAAGAGGCAACATTGTTGACAAAAGACATTTTTATATATTTCAATATACAGTGAAGGTTGATTTGGTTTGGTTTGAAGTCTGAAAAAGTGTGTCAGCTCCACTTTCTAAATATAGTAGAGGCTGGCATTTTTTGTCATGACTTCCTTCCGGTTATGGGACACAGATAGATCCCATGACAGAGACTTGAGACTCACTTTTGGCTTCTCAATTCATTGCCAGAAAAGGGATCCAGCCTTTTCAGGAGTGCTTCAGGGCTCCATCAAATTCCCTGACAGCAAAAATCCATCACTATGTAACTATTTTTAGAAATGTACTAATGCCACTAAGGAGCAATCCTATTTCTAAGCAGGAAGCTAAGCTCATGCCTGCCGCTGGTCTGCATGTACCATGGAACAAAATCCAAGCAGCACAACCCTTATACAGAATAATTACATAATATAATTGGAACAATGGGACAAAAACCCATATATTGATATAAGCGCTTAATTATTCACAGCCAATAGGGGGGCACAAAGCCTTTTGATTGGGGGATGGGACAGAACCCAATCCAATCTTTATCCATCATAGACAGCCCTAAATCTGGAGAGTATTGATAAGCCGGAATTCACCATCCAGCCCAGATCTGGATAAAATCAACAGATCTGGAGTTATGGTTTTTGTCATGACTTGTTCTTAACGGTCGAAATCTCTAAGACATTTTTATTCTTTTTCTTGTATTTTACAATAGCTGTAGCCAAACATCTTAGTCAGGTTGGTGTCTATCTTATCTAGTCAGCGCTAAGATTAGATTAGATTACGATTACGATTAGATTACGATTAGATTAGATTACGGACTACCGGACCGATGACTCATGGACTATGACTCAGGCTTACCAATGCACAGCAATGGGGGTTGATTATGTTATCTCTTTTACTCATACTTACTCAGCGTAGCTACTATTATTAGAGTAGTGCACAGACCACCTTTGTAGTATATAAACTGAGCAAAGTAGCACCCAGAGTCCTCAGTCGAGTTCTCTTGGGTTTCATCCCTACTCTCATCTCCTCTACTCATAAGTCTATTATTGGGGCCCTAAGCCGTCACAGCGAGGGTAGTCCTGATAGTAGAACTCGACTGATCACATCTCTTACTGCCCCAACGCTTGATAACTAGAGCATCACGCTTGAACCCGGATCCCAGGGTTAAGGGAACTTCTTGATATCTGGGGCATCACACAGTCTTCCGCAGACTATAAAGCGTTATTTGTTGTTGGACAATAAAACCGTCACCCCTGGTTCTTTGAAGCATCCATAAAAGCTTCATCTTACGTTCCTGGTCTACGCAAACTGAAGAACCTAACCCGGTTGATAGGGTTACCTGTGCACAGGATACCAGTGCCGGAGTAGTGACACGTTACGTCACTTGCATCGTAGGACCAGCCTCACCAGCCCCTGCGCACGTTAAATTGCCCTGGTCTAGGCCTCTGAAGGCTATACATTTATATACGTAAATACCTCGTTTCGTAATCCTTGGAAGTAGCCGTCGCTTGACCACGCGCTTCTGAGAAAGGCTGTACCTATTAGGGGTATAGTGCTAACTGGACAACCGTTCGGATCCAGTTTAGTTTAGTCAATTCATAAAAAGTCAAATACCGTACTATACCATTTACGTACTAGCACTGCAGGGAGGGTTGTGGACCCTGAGTGCATTCCCAAATAAGTGACAGGCCAAGACCTCCCTCACTTTTGCGTAATGGAGAATTACGAAGTAAGAGATCTTCTTAGATCACACAGGCTTACAGATAGGGAAATCGATAACTTCTGGATAGAAGTATTCGGTGTACCACTGGACAGTCTAGAAGACTTTGATATTGATTACGACCCTTTCGGGCCAGATCCATTTGACAATAACGATCCCGTTCCTGCATTACATACACCAACCGAGTCATCTGACTCCACACCCTCGATCACCAAGGTACAACATCAGTGGGAACCTGCACTGTTCCAGATCCTTGTCCCTAACCCCGCGACCCTTAATATCCAAAGTCTATTCCACTCCAACGCCCAATACATCGGAGAAGTAGCACCACCGTTTTCACCACCACCACCATCATTCAGATCTCCATCGGTATCACAACCGTCAAGATCCCTATCTCCATTTACACCACCCCCGCATTACATCAATATGTCGGATCAAGGAGAAGAAGATCTGACATCTGCGCAGTTGTTACAACTGCTGAATAATCAAAACAATACCATTCAGCAGCTACAAGCACAGCTCTTAGTGCTTCAAAACAACAATGCCGCTGTGGCACAACAAGCAGCAATACCACCGGCCGCCCCGGCCCCAATCATTAATATACCGGAAGGGACGGTATTCAATATTCCCACACCAGCAGGAGGGAACGGCTCGTCAAAAGTAGACGTCGCCAAGCCACCGGTGTTCTCCAGCAAAATGTCGGAGGTCACAAATTTTATCAATGGATGCCGGCTTTACATACAGCTGAAGATGGCAAGCGCTGAAGAGGAGGACAAAATCCTCTTAGTGTTGTCATATATGTCAGAAGGATTCGCGGTAGATTGGCAAGACAATCTATTGGAGTTAATTGCCGATGAAGACGATATTGTTCCGGACACAGTGGAACAATTATATAGGCAAATACGTAGGGATTTTGGTGACACAGATGAACAGTCATCGAAAATATCAGAATTGCACACCATGTCACAGGGCGCACACCCGTGTGAGGAACACGTGCAAAAATTTAAAAAAGTCGCACAAGGAACAGGGTACCAGGGAAGGGCCCTAGTTGAAGAATTTAAAAGAAGTTTGAATGCCGGTCTCCAAAAAAGGATAATGGAGGCTGATGAAGTGCCGGAAACCATCGACGAATGGTACCGAAGATCGGTTCGTCTCGACTGACAATGGAGACAAGCTAAGGCCAAAGAACAATATTATTCTTCGAGGAACAGTAACTCCGCTAAGAGGAGCGAAGGGACCAAAGGCCCGGATACGGCGAAGCTGGTAGGAACTGGCCAGCCTAAACCCCGATGGAGATTCAATACAGCATCGGGATCAGCAAGCCAGAACCGATCGGGAGCTGGGCCCTCCTCGAGCAATAATACAGCAACACGGCCTCAAGATCCAAACGCGATGGACATGGATCGAACTCAGCGCCCGCCAATGCGCTGCTACAAATGTGGAAGAATCAGCCACATAGCAAGAAACTGCCGATCAGGTTTGGACATCCGAACCATGTCTTTCGAAGAAATGAAGGAATATTTCGCGAAGGGCGAAACTTTAAAAGAGGAAGAGAGTCAGTAAGTCCTGTACTGAACTCTCTAAATAGGTATTCTGTATTAGAAAAGGAAGACGGACTGGTAGGTACGGAAGACTTGGAGACTTCAACAGTCTCTGAGACCACCCCACAGGAAGCGGTCTCTAGTGCCAAAGCACAGGAGCGCGGCAGGGCGGATAAACCTGTGCTTGATTCTTCCTCATCAGGTAAACGAATAGTTAAAAAGGGACAAAAAGAGTTTCTCGTTTGTTCTATTGGTCAAAAGGACAAGATACTAATGGAAATAGGTCTAGAAACTCTAGACACACATGACCAAACAACAGAAACAGCGTTGCTTGATTCAGGAGCAACAGGTTTGTTTATGAACGCTAAATTCGCTAATGAAAAAGGCTATAAATTAATTCCTTTAGATCGACCAATTCAAGTTAGAAACGTAGATGGATTTAACAATGAAGGCAGTATGATCACTCATGAAGTAGATCTGCTCATGAGCTACAAGGGACATCAAGAAAGAGCCACATTTGAAATATGTGAATTAGGCAAAACAAAGTTAATCATTGGATCTACATGGTTACGACGACATAATCCGGATGTCAATTGGATCACCGGTAAAATAGAATTCACAAGATGCCACGATCATGTGGACATAAACAAAGAGAATGGACAAAGGAGAGACAGAAGCGGACAAAACAGGCGGAACATTGGGAAACCAACATGTACGTCTGGGAAAAAGAACGGGAGTTGGATTTTGCCTACTGGCTAGAGCAAAAGGAGAAAGAGGAACAGAATTTGGATTTCCTGGATCAATGGAAACACCTGAAATTCTATAGGGAAGGAGAAAAATATGATTTTCTCCGTCTGGAATCAAATCAGACGACCCAAAATGGATTAGGGAGTTGAAAAAACAGGAACCAAAAGATCTGGTACCACCGCAGTATCACAAGTATTTACACTTGTTTGAAAAAACTGCATCAGAAAGAATGCTGGTTAGAAAACCTTGGGATCATGCCATTGATCTCAAACAAGGTTATCAACCAAGGAAAGGAAAGGTGTATCCTCTATCACCAGATGAACTCGGAGAAGTCCGAGACTTTGTCGATGATCAATTAAAAAAGGGGTACATCAGACCTTTGAAATCACTGCAAACATCGCTGGTGTTCTTTGTAAAGAAAAAAGATGGAAAAAAGAGAATGGTACAGGATTACCGTTACCTAAATGAATGGACGGTTAAAAACAACTATCCATTACCATTGATATCGGAGCTCATAGATCGAGCAGGACAAGCAAAGCACTTCACCAGGTTGGACCTTAGGTGGGGTTATAATAACGTACGAATCAAAGAAGGAGACAAATGGAAGGCCGCCTTTACTACACCGGAAGGTTCTTTTGAACCAGTAGTAATGTACTTTGATCTCACCAACTCTCCGGCAACTTTCCAGGCTATGATGAACGATATCTTTCGGGATATGATAAATGAAGGAAAAGTCATTGTTTACATAGATGACATCCTTATTTATACAAAAACCGAAAAAGAGCACAACAATATAGTGCTCAAAGTTCTCTGGCGCTTGGAAGAAAATGATTTGTATGTCAAACCAGAAAAATGTGTATGGAATGTGCAGGAGGTAGAATTCCTAGGAGTCATCATTGGACCCAACGGAATTAAAATGGATCCGAAGAAAGTTGACGCTATCCTCAACTGGCCAACACCTGCTAGTGTCAAGGATGTTCAACGCTTTCTAGGATTGGCAAATTACTATCGACGATTTGTCAAAGACTTTGCCAAAATAACACGACCATTACATAATCTGGTCAGAAAAGACAAAACATGGGAATGGAAGGAAGGAGAAGAAAAAGCTTTTAAAACATTAAAAAAAACTTTTACGGAACAACCCCTTCTTGTCGCTCCAGACTCCGACAAGAAATTCAGAATAGAGTCTGATGCCTTGGATTATGCAACGGGAGGAGTGTTATCAATGGAATGTGATGACAACAAATGGAGACCAGTAGCATATCTCTCCAAATCCCTTAACGAAACCGAGAGGAATTACGATGTTCACGACAAAGAAATGTTGGGCATTATTAGGTGTCTCGAAGCCTGGAGACATTACCTAGAGGGAGCAAGGCAAGAATTTGAGATATGGATGGACCATAAAAATCTTGAATACTTTATGAATGCTAAAAAGTTAAACTGAAGACAAGCACGCTGGGCTTTATACCTCAGCAGGTTTAATTTTAAATTAATTCATAAAGCAGGTTCAACTATGGGAAAGGCTGATTCTCTGTCCAGGAGGCCAGACCATAAAAAGGGGGTAGAAGATGATAACAAGGAAGTTACCTTGTTGAAACCGGAATTTTTCCGAATTGCAGCACTCCAACAAGGGCATGTGCTAGTCAACACGTCGGAAAAAGAGATTTTAAATAAAATTCGAAAATCAGAAGCAAAGGATGAGGAGGTTGTAAAAGCGGTGGAAGCCATGAAAAAAGCAGGAGTCAGGAAACTCAATGCAGGAGAATGGCAGATGGAGCAAGGACTAATCCTCTGGCAAGGAAAAGTCTACGTTCCTAAAGATGAAAAATTACGAATGGAGATAGTCAGACTCCATCATGATACACCCATTGCTGGACATGGAGGACAATGGAAGACAGTTGAACTCGTCACAAGAAATTATTGGTGGCCAGGTGTCACCAAAATCGTTAAAAAATACGTTGCTGGATGTGACAAGTGTCAAAGAAGCAAGAATTCCAGAACCACCAGCGGGAAAATTAATGCCCAACTCGGCACCGTCAAAGCCATGGACCCATATCACTGCAGACTTCATTACAAAGTTACCAGAATCGCATGGTCACAATGCAATTCTAGTAGTCTGCGATAGAATGTCCAAAATGGCACATTTTATTCCAACCTCGGAAGAAACGTCAGCTCAAGGACTGGCAACATTATTCAGAGACCATATATGGAAACTTCATGGTCTCCCCGAGTCAATAATCTCGGATCGCGGACCTCAATTCGCCGCCCAAATGATGAAAGAATTGAACCAAATGTTGGGCATTTCTACGGATTTGTCCACAGCTTTTCATCCACAGACGGATGGACAAACAGAACGAATGAATCAGGACTTAGAACAGTTCCTGAGGATTTTTGTAGATCACCGACAAGAAAATTGGTCGGGATGGCTCGCAATTGCTGAATTTAGTTACAATAATAAAATTCAAGCATCAACGAAACACACACTGTTTTTTGTAAATTACGGAAAACATCCAAGAATGGGTATTGAACCCAGAAAAGAAGGAAGTCATCCAGCTGCGGCTGACTTTGCGCAGAAAATGAAGGAAATTCATGAAGAAGCGCAAGCCGCATTAAAGAAATTGCAGGATGATATGAAACTCTACGCAGACAGACGACGTTCTGAAGTACCAGAATACAAAGTAGGAGATCGAGTTTGGTTGTCAACCAAAGATCTTCAACTTTCTGGACGACCAACTAGAAAGTTAGCAGAACGATGGATAGGTCCTTATCCAATTAAAAAGATTATTTCGTCCAATGCAGTAGAGTTGAATCTACCTTTCTCACAACAAATTCACCCTGTTGTGAATGTTTCAAGGATACGTCCCTATGTCAAACCGCTTAGGGGACAACAAATTGCACTGCCACCACCAGTAGAAATTGATGGTGAAAAGGAATACGAGGTAGAAGAGATCCTCGATGTACGGTTAAAAAGAAACAAGATGGAATATCTTGTTAGATGGAAAGGTTATACGGCTGAACACAATTCATGGGAGCCAAAAGAAAACTTAGGAAATGCAAAAAAGAAAATTAAGCATTTCTATGATAAAAAACCCGGAGCTATTTGTGTCATTGACAAAAGCGTCTTTGATAAGCTAAGCTTCAAAAAATATGAAAACTTTACCAAAAGTCCAGGAACGGCCATATCCAGGATCGACATAAATGCAGTGGCAGAAACTGCATCATGGGAGAAAAATTGGCAAAAATGGAAAGGACAACAGCTTCTAAAGCAGTTAAATGAATCATCTGATCATGATGGTCCATGCGATTGCAACGGATGCTTAAAAAATTAAAAGGATTGGCCCTGGAGTAGGGCCTTAAACTGCTTCATTTTGTTGTAGGAAGGCCTTATTCTGGGCCCGGTTATTCAAACACATATACGCATTTTATATCGTCTATCTTACCATCATGGGTAAGAACCGCCGCAACAACAAAAAATCTCAAACAACAATCCTTACCATCGGTGGTCATTCAAACGTGGGCCACTGCTGTGAACAATTGTCATGTTGTCTTTTCCCTGAAACACCTAAAAAGCCGAAACCCATTCCCCATCCTCGCATCACTATGGATCGTGATGTGTACCGTTGGATAGAAAAAGCCGACCAAGGCGTAGATCCTTGGACTTTCCCGCCCAAAGCATTTTGGGCATGGCAATTATGCATGAGATGGAGAAAAGAAAAGAAAGGTGGACATATATCCTTTGAAGATTTTTAGTTCGTCTAGGAAGCCGAAACCTAAAAAGGGGGTACTGTCATGACTTGTTCTTAACAGTCGAAATCTCTAAGACATTTTTATTCTTTTTCTTGTATTTTACAATAGCTGTAGCCAAACATCTTAGTCAGGTTGGTGTCTATCTTATCTAGTCAGCGCTAAGATTAGATTAGATTACGATTAGATTAGATTACGGACTACCAGACCGATGACTCATGGACTATGACTCAGGCTTACCAATGCGCAGCAACGGGGGCCGATTATGTTATCTCTTTTACTCATACTTACTCAGCATAGCTACTATTATTAGAGTAGTGCACAGACCACATTTGTAGTATATAAACTGAGCAAAGTAGCACCCAGAGTCCTCAGTCGAGTTCTCTCGGGTTTCATCCCTACTCTCATCTCCTCAACTCATAAGTCTATTGTTGGGGCCCTAAGCCGTCACGGCGAGGGTAGTCCTGATAGTTTTGGTATTAACCAGGGTGACACAGAAGCCCAGGGCTGGTATAGTTTGCCATACTAAGTATTATTTTCACACCTCCCCAGGTGGTGCCTGCAGATCTCTGTCAAGATTGAGGCATACTCATATTACCAGTGAGTTCCTGGGGTTACATCAGCAATCATGATGGTGATTACAGTATTGTACAGCTACAGGTGCTACTAACAAACCTGATTACCTGTTTGGTGAGTACCAAAAGTGGGTGACACTCTCCTGTGCAATGACAGCATGGTGTGCACAGCCACTTCGTTTATAAGCGAAATGATGTCATAGGTCAGTGTCAAGATTGAGGCATACTCATATTACCGGTGAGTTCCTGGGGTTATGTCAGCAATCATGACAGTGATTACAGTATTGTACAGCTACAGGTGCTACTAACAAACCTGATTACCTGTTTGGTGAGTACCAAAAGTGGGTGACACTGTCTCCTGTGTGATGACAGCATGGTGCACACAGCCACTTCGCTTATAAGCGAAATGATGTCATAGGTCACCCATCAGGTCTGTGAGCAGATGGGGCCCATAACCTGTCAAAGCAACAACTGACAGGAGCGCAGCAGAATAGTAGAGCTAAGTAAGTAGCACTTACTTGTAGCTGTAGTAGTCACTTAAGTCTGCTGTAGAGTGATCACTTAGTAGAGCAGAGGATGTAGATTGACGTCTAAGTATTGAGGTATTTATACAGTCTATCTACTGGTCTGATGTCAGCAATATTAGTAGTGCTGACTGATTGTTTCTATTGTGCTTGGTAATGCACAGTCATTGCTGTGTCAATAACTCTGTGGAACACAGCTTTGCACAGTCATGCACATGGTGCGCTATTGTCTGAGTTTGACACATGTCAAACTCTATAATATCTGTCTAACTCTATAATATCTGTCAAGATATTAATAGCAGTGAACTCTATAATTATGTCCACATGTACAAACATTGATTATATGACAGATTAGATAAGATTGGTCCCATCTGAGATAAGATCAGATAGATCCAAGATGTTTCCCATGGTGCAGAACACATCATGTATGTAACAGATTACATCCATTTCAACAGCAGGTATTGAATTGAAAGAAAATAGTTTCAATTCATTTTCTAACACTCTACATTCCTGTGCACAGACTCCACATACACCCAAAGCAAGTGTGGTGTTGGAGGTCATGTGGTAATACTTTTTGTATAGTTGATTAACTCAAGTGTTGGAAGGCATACTTACTATTGACCACTCCTGGCATTGTTGCTGGTGTCTTTCTTTGTCAATGACTCTTTCTTGAGACCAGATGAATTTTTCAATGTGATTTAACAGGTCACATAACATTGATATTGGTGCATTCTATTCCTGATCCCTGAAGTGGACACAGCAAAATGATGATGAGTGAACTGCTGCAAAAAATCTAATTTTAAGTGTGACAAAGCCCTCTATGTCACTGTTTCAGACAAACTGTCTGATACTTCCATCATCTTGTTTACATTCTAAATCTGATTAATTAACTTTCAGTCTGTTCAAGTTGAACTCCTGGTTTGAGTTTAACATACCTGTGAGTCATCCAATTGTGACCAGGCTGGTGTGCAGGCAACACAATGCATTGGTACCTCCCACGGAAATTTGTATGATTGAAAAATCATTGATTTGATGTGATCATGTCATCAGATTACAAAGTTGAGGTACACAGCTTAGTCATAACTGACAAGGGAGAGACCATGCTATGGAGCATTATAAAGTAATAGACCCATGTTTTAGATCTATGGTGCTACACAGTGCTACAGAGCACTCTGGAGTAGGACCAAGGTTTGCTGATGTAGTACACTGTGTCAACCCCTTGCAAACCACTGTAATAAGTCCAAATGGTATTTGTAAAGCAATACAGAATTTATCATGACATCTGTGTACTAGTACCAACATGCCTCAATTCAAGTAACCTGTTTGAAATAAGTATATATTTAAAAAAAACAACAATTGACACAAATACAGACCATTCTGGCTCAATTTCTGTAATAATGTTAACTCTTAACATTTAAGTCAATGGACAAAATAAAGTAAAATTGGACAATTTTCTTACTGTGCTCTCTTGGTCTCCTCCACTTCATGATAAACCACCCAGCCCGTACGAGGTTTTCGGGTGAACATGACCGAAGTTGGATGGACGTGAAAAACCTGCATGAATTTATATCTATCCAATGACAAAAGGAAACACACATGCCTTGTTTCCTTGTAGTGACCTATAAGTGCCGTCTGGAACCCATTTCGCGATGTTTCGCCAATATCCAGTGACAAGGCATTGGCGCAACCTTTTCTGGTCCCCTTCACAACTTTCCACAGGGATACCAAACCGTTGTAAATACTTCCGCAGCTGGGAACGAATAAAAACTGCGCGTGACAAAGCCCGAAAAGACAATGCATGTGACTTGCACCAGCTCGAAGACTTGCCATACCGTACGAAAGCATTGTATGCTGCACAAGAAAAAGGACATTAGGAAAAACGTACTTAGACTTTCTGTTGTTCACCATTCAACAAAGTGAGATGATCCTATCAATGAATGAATCATGCATTCGTGGCCGTGAGGCAATTGACAGTGCTTACGCCTTCCTCTGCCGTAAATTTCCTTCGCTCCAGCTCGGCAATAGCTCCTTGACTACCTTCAGGAATAACAAACACATCCTTATGTGTGTTAGTCAATTATTCATATGATGACTTTCAGTCACCTGCACAGTCGTGACAGCAACTATAGTTAATATCTCCTCTCCACATCGGAAATCTTGTGCTCGCAGTAGCTGCAGTTTATATCAATTATTTTTCAATAGAAGATTATTATTCACACACACCATCCTCGCAAATCCGACATCGAGAGGAAACTCTGCAGTCTGTTCACCCAGGCGTGTTAATCTACCATCATCTCTCATCATTTCAGTCGCAATCAAACCTTCCAGTGCTCTAAGCATGGACTCCGTAGGTGGGAAGTTACCCATTCAAATTTCATCACATCGTCTATACCAAGTGATTTGAGCTGCAAAACCGGCATCATCAGATCGATGCGAGTGATTTCGGGTGGTGTTGTTGGAGGTAATGCATCATATGCATACTTTGTATATAGTCTATAACAGATGCCAGAGGAGGTACGGCCAGCTCGGCCAGCTCGTTGGATGGCTGATGCAACAGAGATAGGAACCTTTGCAAGAGACGTGATGGATGTTGATGGATTGTGAATCCTAACCTATTCAGAACTTATGACCGGTACACAACCATGAATTTAACATGCTTGCCTTGTGGAAGCCGCAGTCGATGACATACTTAACTCCGTCAATGGTGATACTGGCCTATGAAGATATTATTGATAAGCAATATGTACCAAAAACAGAATTACCTCGGCAACATTTGTCGCTGCTATTACTTTTCTGAAGCCACGCTCTGCTGACTCAAATACCTTCATCTGCTCTTCAGTGGACAATCCAGAGTGAAGAGGAAAAAGTAGTAGGCGCGCCGTATGTTGCGGTAACCTGTGAGACTAAAGATAAGAACCGGTAACAATATTATTTACTACTTCGAAACGGCTTACGTTGATACCCGTTCCATCAGCAGTTGCAGGCAACGGTCAATATCCTCCCGTCCCGGCAAAAATATAAGAATGTCTCCTGGTTTCTCTTGCTAAAAAGATTGTCAATACTGGCGAATTCGCTGAACGGTTTGACCGTACCTGTAAATTTATGGACCAAGCCAGATCAGCGGCCTTTTCCGTATAATCTGGTAAAGGATTTTCCAGATAAGCGATTTCAACGGGGTACATGCGTCCCTCTAGACTGATAATAGCCGCTTCATCGTTATCGTCAGAGAAGTAATCCACGAGAGAAGAAGCGTCAATCGTAGCAGAAGAGATAACGACACGAAGAGAAGGACGCCTTTTCCTGATCCTACAATGTTCGGGATCAGCAGAGCAACGATAAGCCGACTAATGGCGCACTTCTTCAGGATGCTAAGCAATAAGTCAATATATAGGCTTCTTTCATGCGCCTCGTCAACCTGGAAAGTATATTAACCAAGGAAAGGTAGAACGGACTCAAATGGTATTACCATTACCACGCTGTACCGCACAACAGAGGATCAAGCATAACTTGTCGAAAAAGCATGCCATCCGTCATGTACAGTATCCGGGTGCTGTCCTTGTTACTCACGTCTTCGAATCGAATTGTATAACCAACCTGAACATAAAGCTTAGAATTGTGCGGGTCGCGAACTGCAAAGCCTGACCTCTTCTCCCAGCATTGTTCCCATTTCAGTTGCAACACGTGCAGCGACTGACGTAGCAGCAACGCGCCGGGGCTGGGTACATATTATAACATTTCCGTCATTAGCCCAACCGGCTTCCAAGAGATATTGTGGCAACTCTTATTAGGAGAATGGGTCTCGTGTATAACCTGACAACAAATGCCAATTACTGACGTGTTGTCTTCCCAGATCCGGTTTGGCCAACGATGATAGTGACTCCATAATTTTCTATGGAAAACAGCAATCTGTCCTCTGGAGATGTGAAATAAGACTTATCGTTGAATAGCTCGGTACGTACTATGGTGACGGATGGGCAATCGTTGACGCTGCGCCTCAATTGACAATTCAGGATGAGCAGAAATTGAAACGACATGCTCTTCTCTCTGAGATGCCCTATCCAATGTGCTCCCGGGACCAGTAGTGCCAGGTTTCCAAAATGCGAGTGACATTCGCGAAGCACTAGTGGTACTAATTATTCGGCGGCGGATAACGCGTGACCTCGTCGCCCACCAATCCCAGTTTTCCCACGCTGCTATGGCCCCAAACGTCGTAGCCACAACATCAGCAAACTTGGGGTTTCCCCACAGTGCCCACAGTGTTGCAGGACTGGCAGACAAGTCACAGACTTCAAGTAGAATGTTTGCAGAAACTTGCAGTGCCCACAGTGCCCACAGTGAATCTGCAGTGATTTTGTAGTAACCTGGCAGTGAATTGGCAGAATGTTTGCAGACAGCTGCAGTGCCCACAGTGCCACAGTACTGACAGTGCTGACAGTGAATCCACAGTGATTCTGCAGTGACCTGCAGTGAACCTGCAGTGATTCTGCAGCAAGCCTGCAGAGACCTACAGAGACCTGCAGTGAATCCACAGTGATCTGCAGTAATTCTGCAGTAATTCTGCAGCAATTCTGCAGAGACCTGCAGAGACCTGCAGTGAATCCACAGTGATCTGCAGTAATTCTGCAGAGACCTGCAGAGACCTGCAGTGAATTCACAGTGATCTGCAGTAATTCTGCAGCAATTCTGCAGTGACCTGCAGTGGCCTGCAGTAATTCTGCAGAGACCTGCAGTAATTCTACAGTGACCTGCAGTGACCTGCAGTGAATCCACAGTGAATCCACAGTGATCTGCAGTGATCTGCAGTGACCTGCAGTGACCTGCAGTACTTCTGCAGAGACCTGCAGTGAATCCACAGTGATCTGCAGTGACCTGCAGTGGCCTGCAGTAATTCTGCAGAGACCTGCAGAGACCTGCAGTGTCATGACCTGTTCTCAATGGTCAAAATCTCTAAGACATTTTTATTCTTTTTCTTGTATTTTACAATAGCTGTAGCCAAACATCTTAGTCAGGTTGGTGTCTATCTTATCTAGTCAGCGCTAAGATTAGATTAGATTAGATTAGATTAGATTACGGACTACTGGACCAATGACTCATGGACTATGACTCAGGCTTACCAATGCGCAGCAACGGGGGCCAATTATGTTATATCTTTTACTCATACTTACTCAGTGTAGCTACTATTATTAGAGTGGTGCACAGACTATATAAACTGAGCAAAGTAGCACCCAGAGTCCTCAGTCGAGTTCTCTTGGGTTTCTTCCCTACTCTCATCTCCTCCATTCCTAAGTCTATTGTTGGGGCCCTAAGCTGTCACGGCGAGGGTAGTCCTGATATGCAGTGGCCTGCAGTAATTCTGCAGAGACCTGCAGTGACTTGCAGTGACTTGCAGTGACCTGCAGTGGCCTGCAGTAATTCTGCAGAGACCTGCAGTGAATCCACAGTGACCTGCAGAGATCTGCAGAGACCTGCAGTAATTCTGCAGTGACCTGCAGTGCTCTCAGACTCTGCAAGACTCTGTGGGACTCTATGGGACTCTGTGGGACTCTGTATCAGCACTGCAGCTGTCTGCAATGACTTGTCAATTGGCTAAACATGAATAACTTATGAACCACTGGTTGGAATCGTTTCTGCCAGGAACGAAAGTTGTGCGCCTTCTTCCATACTACAACTCTTGTCACACACTCAAGCCTGGATTTGTAGATCTTGACTCAGAAAATAGGATTTAGTCGAGTGAGAGCAGTGGCAAGACTAAGTCCACTGGATAGGATGTAGGATATATGTCTTTTTGAGACCAACATAACAATGCCAGTTTGGTGTAATGGTTTGTATCGCTTCAGCTGTGCTCTAAGGTTGTAAGTTCAATCCTGGTCATTGGCAAGTTATTTATGTTCATATATTACCTTAATTGACCAGAGTCTCACAGCATCCTGCAGAGTCCCACAGAGTCCCACAGAGTCTTGCAGAGTCCCACAGAGTCCCACAGAGCCTGGAGAAAAGGTATATGTTCTGTGCAGCACTGTGCAGTACTGCCACAGACTGCCAGCAGACTGTGGCAGTACTGCACAGAACATATACCTTTTCTCCAGGCTCTGTGGGACTCTGTGGGTGTTAGGATCGCAATCCTAGCCCTCAATTTCGGTTTATCTTACAGTCATCTGGGATGACTTCTATACGCATTATAATGGGCCAGGGGCCTTACGAGACACTATGGGATACCAATGGTGAGTCAGCGCATGGGAGCGCTCACCAGAGGGCAAGACGATGGTTGGAGAAACCATCCAATACTATATATGGAAGGATGGCCGGACTAGGAAGGTGGATCGCCACCTTGATGGCATCACACTCGGCATCAGTGCATCAGGAGGATCAGCGCATCAAGCCATCACGCATCAGATGAAGGCGCAAGACAGCGCACATGTCTATAAAGGATCGCGATGGGAACGCACAAATGCCTCAAGGCATTGCTCCTTATGGTCAGGGTCTAGAGCAGTCCAGAAGAGGTCTATGAGTGGAGTCAGAGTGGCCGTGCCCATATGCGCTCATATGCGCAGCAACTGCGGCAGCGCCCAAGCACATGCTCACCAAGAACAATAGGAGTGAGTCAGACTGGGGGAGTGCTGGTGGGTCTGGGAGTTGCAAGGGTCCTCATAGAATAGTATATAAGTAGGTACAATGTAGCTGGAGTCTCCCCAGACTTCAGATAGTTTACCTCCACCCCAATCTATCTTGTTCTCGTCTCCTTTCTATCCTCTGGCCAGCGACGAGGCCTGTGGGCCCCCTAGGGGGGATTGTAGGGTTGTGCTTAGGGGCGTGAGCTCATAACAGTGGGACTCTGCAAGACTCTGTGGGACTCTGTGGTGCTCTGTGCCTTATTGGCACAGTTTTTTACTTGGATTGCCACAGACTGCCTGCAGACTGTGGCAGTACTGCACAGAACATATACCTTTTCTCTAGGCTCTGTGGGACTCTGTGGGTTCTGTGGGCTCTGTGGGGCTCTGTGGGGCTCTGTGGCTTGTTGGAACAGTTATTTACTTGGACTGCCACAGACTGCCTGCAGACTCCACAGACTGCCACAGACTGCCTGCAGACTGTGGCAGTACTGCACAGAACATATACCTTTTCTCTAGACTCTGTGAGACTCTGTGGGGTTCTGTGGGGCTCTGTGGGGTTCTGTGGGGCTCTGTGGCTTGTTGGAACAGTTATTTACTTGGACTGCCACAGACTGCCTGCAGACTGTGGCAGTACTGCACAGAACATATACCTTTTCTCTAGACTCTGTGGGACTCTGTGGGACTCTGTGGGGCTCTGTGGCTTGTTGGAACAGTTATTTACTTGGACTGCCACAGACTGCCAGCAGACTGTGGCAGTACTGCACAGAACATATACCTTATCTCCAGGTCCTGTGGGCTCTGTGGTACCTCCACAGTGCTGCAGAGGCCTCTGCAGAGAGCCCCCAAGTTTGCTGATGTCATGCTACTCCTGGTTCTAACCTACTCATTGGGTCACCTGAATGGATGTTCAAGGATGACTTGCACACAGCTTGCTATCTCACTGCCACTGGTAAGGGTGTTCCTCTTAAAATTGGGATAGTTCAAGTGTGGCTATGTCCGCGAGTGTGATGTGTGAGTAACATGCAAGATCCAGTGCACTGATAAGCGGATGCGAAGCGTGAGATAGTGGTAGTTGAGCATGTGAACTAATTGTTGTGTGAGCATATGTGTGAGTGGCAGGCTATTTTATTTGTGCCCTATTTTACTTATATATGGTATATACTTCCATACTCATGCGCACTTCCACTGCATCATATCCAATGCACGGATGTTCCGACTAGCACTCCACATCCGATATGCAGAAGTGGTCCCAATATGCACTGTGCTTGACATATCTGATGCTCACATAATCCCAACACTCCCCCTCGAGCTTAGGATATTCCTAGCTCGTGCTTATGTTGTTGGAATTTTTGTCTCATCAGCAGTTTGTTAATATGTCCGCTGATGAGTGGTGTCCTGCTGTGACAGTGGTGACCTCGTCACGCGTATGCATCATGCTATGCGAGAGAAGTCCTACCAGCTCCGGACTATATACGCACTGAACCTGTCACTAACAATCTGGCTGACATCTTAGGTCATCCGCAGCACAAGCCACCCAATATTTGCCATATCCACACCCTTTTGCATTACCTGTGCTTGACAACTACTGCATTAGCTGCCCGATTATCCGAAAGTCATGCTGACTAACGAGCCTTCCTAATTGGGAGCGTACCACCGCATTTCGACACTTCCGCACTGCCATGTCCGCGATAGGCAAGTCCGCCTTCTGAGTACCGCACTCCGGATCCGCGTAGCCGCATGCGCATACGATTGGCGGGTAAAGCCAATAACCCACCCAAGATAGTGGCAAGAAATCTTCACGGATTGTTGCGTCGATCAGCGAATACAACAAAACGACTATATTGGGCGTACAGGGTCGAGTTCAGGAAACAGGTTCATGGTCACCAGGGAATGCATCAGCGCTTATCAATAGGATACCGGCAGTCGATCATCAGCCGACGCTCTCATTACGCCAAACGCCCTTAGGCACGACGCCAATACGGTCAGGGTTTTGCTATGGAGTCGCACGCCAAATGAAAATTGCAAAGAAAAATGCTCGTGCACTAAACCAGATCAGCCAGCACCTTTCAAGTTAACGGATTTGGAAATGCTGCATGTACATGAGGAGAGAATTTCAGAGTACACTTGCATCAGTAGGTAGAAAAACGTATATAAACCTTCCTATTTTGTAGTAGAAAAATAATCATATCATACCCACGCAGCTATCCGCTCAAGTCCCGTTCACTCGCGCTCGCTTTCTATTTCCCTTTTGCATTTGCCTACTCCCTCGTCGTTGCAGCCATTGTTGAGCCCGTGTTGCGGACAAGACTTGTGCTACTTGTCATTGTCGCCTGCGTTCTGCTACTGTCCTAATATCTGCTCCGATGCTGACTGCAACCGCAGAGCACTTTGCGTCACGTGATTCTTCCGCCCATCTGATGTCCACTATCCGGCACATCACATCGCATCTGCAGTGCGCGCAAGAGGAACCGCTCTGCGCACATCCGCTCATCTCTGCTACATATCGCACATCTGCGCAGCGTGACTTCTGACACAGATTGACGGGACATTCTTTTCTAGCTCACAACCCTCCCCCTGTCTACCTGTCACTTTGATAGTGTAGAGTGTTATTATCGCTGTCATATCCACCATAGGTAGATGTTCCATTTTAATTGTGTCATCTCCTATCCAGTCTTGGATATAATGACTCTTTATTTCGAAGTGCTTTGTGCACTTATGATATGCTTTGTTCTGAGCAATTGTCTCCATAAATGAGAGTTGGTTCTGAAATCGTTGAACCTAACTCGGAATGTAAATTCTGCAGCCATACTGCTTCACGTGCCGCATCAGACATGCACACATATTCTGCTTCCATCAAAGATAGAGTAGTTGACATCTGCTTTTTTGATGCCCATGTAATTGTGCCACCTGCTGCAATGAATGTGTATCTGGACATGGATATTGTATCATCCTTGCTAGCAAAGCTAGCGTCCAAATATCCGACAAAAGGGTCGTCATCTGTTTCTGGTCTTTTATAGGTTATACCTTCATATCTTGTACCAGAAAGGTAACATAGAATTTTCTCTGCAGCTGACCAATGCTCCATGTCCGGTTTTGTGCTATACAATGCCAAGTGGAAAATGGCGTATGCAATATGCGGCCAGGTAGCAACTGCGATATACATCAACAATCCAATGAGTGATGCATACGGATTACTGTGGTCCTTTGGATTTGTTGATGTGGTCAGTGGGTCAAATTTATGATCCGGATCCATAGGAATTTGTATGCTCTGTGCATTATCAAGTCCATATTTGTGGAGTAGTTGCACAATGTACTGTGTCTGTGTCAACTTAATTTCTCCAGTCTTGGAATTGATGCGGATCTCTATCCTGACAATTTTACTTGGTTCTCCGAGATCTGTTATCTCAAATAAACTTTTAAGGTCTTTCACCATGTGCTCCATTATTTCATCGTCACTTGCAAATGAAATTAGATCATCCACCCATACAGTGATGATACCTATGCAGCCTTTATTGTCATGGAGGTACATGCATGGATCTGAGACAAAGCAGTGGAAGTACTGATTTACGACCTTTCCATTGAACTCAGTATTCCATTCGCATCCTGCCTGCTTGAGACCATATAGGCTTTTGAGTAATTCGCAAGCCTTATCAGATCTGTCTTTGTATCTGCTCAGTTGTTCCATGTACAACCACTCATGCAAGTTTCTGTTCAAATATGTGCCTTTGACATCCATTTGTTGCATCTTCCAGTGCTTCTAGACGGACTCAGCTATGAGCGAGCAGAGCATCTCTAGACGGACAATGGGAGCATAAGTTTCATTGAAATCTGTTCTGGGAATCTGTGAATATCCTTTGGCTACCAAGCACGCTTTGTATTTGGTGAGAACACCATCTTTGTTATATTTCTTTATGAAAACCCATTTGTTACCGATGAGTTTTCTATTGCATGGCAGTACCACAAGTCTCCATGTTCCCATATCATGTAACTGTTTTAGTTCCGCTTTTATAGTGCTTTCCCATTCCGACCAGTCTGGTGCTTTCCTTGCTTCCGCAAGTGTTTTCAGATTATTGGATGGGATGTTGCTTTCATTAGCTATGAGTATTAATTCATCCTGCATAAATAACACTTTGGATATTTCTTCCTGTACAAGTGCCGCTAACTCTTCCAGTAATACCAGTTTGTTTAATTGGCTATAATCATGTATGATGTGTGGACATTTTGCCTGGCACAGAACAGATTCTGTAGTCTTTCTCTTTTTAGAAATCTTGTCCGCAATATGTTTTTCTGGATCCACTATGTTTTCCGGTGTGTCCGGTGCTGGATCCATATGTTCCGGTATGTTTTCCGGACTCAATATGTCATCACTGTTATCCTCCCCCTCATATTGAGCAAAGGAGTAGTTCCATGATGTTTTAATTGTGTTCATTCGTTGATCCCAATAGCAGATAGCGGAAATGTTATCTTCAAATCCAACAAATTTATGCTTTAGCGCTTTTGGTGCTAATTTTGATTGTACCACAGGTTGGCGCAATATCCATACTGGTGTGCCATATTCCGCTAGATGATTTATGCTCAGCTTCTTTCCGAACCACCGCTCATAAGGTGTAGCGTTCTGTTAGGACTAATCCCACACAACCACAAGCTTCCTGAGAAGAGATAGAATTGAGACGAAGCTATAGACACAATAGACTAGTAGGCTGGGTAAGAGCAAACTATCTAGAGTCTTAGAGACTCCTACCTACAATGCACCACCTTATATACCCCAACCATGGTCTGTGCACAGCAGCCTCATGCCCCAAGGGCTATGTGCACGCAGCAACAGAACCATGGCAACTATCTATGCCTTCCCGCAATGTCTGTGTCCCCATCTGGTCCTTATTGTCTTCTTATCGGCACAGCCCCTGGCTGACTAACCACTGACCTAACCGATGGGTGCCTCGACTTAGGGGTTGGTGCCTATGAGTCCTGTATACCTATGCGTCCATAGGACCCCAGAGAAAATAGATAAAAATATAGAAAAACTGCCAGAAAGTCATAAGGTCGTAACATGACACCCCCTTAAGACTTCATGTCTCGGGAAGTCAGTGTGAGGATATCATTTTAGGAATTCTTGCAAGGTCCCTTGCAAATGCCTTGTCTGTATACGGTTCATCATAAATGAGTTTGCGGTCGCCTTTCCACCGCTGCCAATTTTGTTGGAGTTTTTCAAGGTAGTCCCTCTTGAACTTGCCATTTTCCCATCCAAACAATTGTTTGGGCATGTGCACCTGGGTATGATTCTGCCATCATCGGTAGTCCATGTCTTGTACATTAACAAGCCAATGCAGAGCACTAGGGTTTGCCTTGTGAAACTTCTGAACCTCCTTTTTAGTGTTATCAAGGTTTTCAGCGGGTTCCCAAGTGGATTCCTCTACTGGATAGTTTCTCCACTTGACAAGGTATTCTAGTCGCCCACCACCACATCCACTGACTCGGCTGTCCATGACTTCCTCAACCTCGTACTTGTCATCCTGTGATTCCTCGACCATTTGTAACTCTTTGCATTGAGCTACTTTGTCCTTCTGAGTTGGGAAGACCAGTTCTTTGTACGGTTTGAGATGGATCTCGTTGAACACATTATAGACCTTCCATGAAGTGGGAATCTTTAACTGGTACACAGATGCTCCAACCTTTTTGACAATCTCCAAGGGACCAATGAACTTGCCATCAAGCTTCTTAGTAGCGCAAATGGTAGGCAAATTTTCAGTACTGAGATAAACCTTATCGCCAGGTTTGTATTCCTGTGCCGGTGCCTTATGATTGTCATACCGCTTTTTCATGGTCTCAGCAGTTTTATTCAGTGCTTCCGTTGCCTTGGAATGTACCTCTTCGACTTGTTTGGCCAGTTCCTCAACTGCGACTACCTTAGGCGTGTGAAGTGGGTTTACCCCTTTATTGGGATGTCATCCGTTGTTCATAAAAAATGGTGAATATCCCGTAGATGCATGCACCCAATCATTATGGCAAAACTGCGCCACTGCCAGCCAGTCACTCCAATTATCTTGACGGTGATTTACAAACATGGTCAGAAACTCTTTGACTTCCTGATTGACCCTTTCCGTTTGTCCATCTGTCTGTGGGTGATATGCGGTAGAATGGTTTGCCTTGATGCCCAGCATTCCATATAAATTGTCCATGAACTTGGAAATGAACTGAGATCCTCGGTTGCTGATAACTTTCTGGGGAATTCCATGCTCTTGGAATACATTGTCTCGGAATAGGACTGCCACTCCTTGTGATGTAATTGTCGAAGTTGTCAGAAGGAAATATGCCTTTTTGGTGAATCTATCCACCACCACCATAACCATGTCATTGCCCTTAGATTCTGGCAAGGGTCCAATCAAGTCAACCAAAACAATTTCCCATGGCTCCGAAGGAATCTCATTTGGATGTAAAGGGGCAGCCCTGGCTTGTCAGTCAGGTTTAGCACGTTGGCACGTTTCACATCCTGGGATATATTTCTCAATATCTTTGCGCATGTTGGGCCACCAATAGTCTCGAGTTATTAGTTCTAGCGTTTTGACGACCCCAGAATGCCCCCATGAGTGAATCAATCCAATTAATTCCCCTCTAAGTCAATTGTTGGTGGGTATATAGATTTGTCCCTTCCATTGTACCATTCCTTTAGCAACAGTATAATCTGGATCTCCCTTTTCTAATCCTTCCCGCACTTGTGACTCCCATTGTTGCTTTGGAATTTTTGCCACATCCCTCAACAGTTCATCAATGGCCCGGTCATTGTCTAGGAGTTGCACAAACAGATGTTCTTTTAGAAGTATGACACCTTCATTGTCATTTTGCCCTTGTTTGTGCCCGGCTCAGCGTGACAGTAAATCAGCCTTAGAATTGGATTTGCCCGAACGATGTTTAATGACAAAATTGTACTCTTGTAGGTCTGTAATGTTGAATTATGACCATAAGAACTGTTCTACAGGCGCCTTACCCAAGCAGTCTGACACAGGACTAGGGACATGTGCTAGGTTTGCACAAGCAGTACCTGTGTGGCATAAGTCTTGCAAGGGTTTAGGTTGAAACCTGAGGGTAAGGGCCATCTGTACAGGTCTTAGTTAGTGAGCTCTACTACTAAGACCTGGTAGCTCAGTGGTTAGAGCGTGCCACCCGGATAGTGGATGAGGTCCCAGGTTCAATCCCTGGTCAGGTCACTTTTATGCAATCCAACATGTAACCCATCACACTTGTCTTCAGTTTAGGTTTTGTGCTTTCCAGAAATATGTGAGGTTTTGATGATCTGTCAGGATTTCCACAATTTCCTTTGCACCCTTGAGATAATGGGACCATTTGTATAATGCATGCATTACAGCTAGCATCTCCTTGTCGTAGATTTCATAGTTTTGTTTGGCGTTGTTAAGTGCCTTTGAAATGAACGCCACTGGTCGCCATTGCTGGTCCTTGCCTTGTTGTGACAAAACTCCACCAATTGCGAAATCTGAGGCGTCCACTTTGACCCGAAATTGTCCCTTGTTGTCTGGAATTTTGAGGACAACCTCCCTTGCCACAAGGTCTTTCAGTCCCTGAAAGGCCACAGATTGGATCTCAGTCCACAACCAGTCAACCTTGCCAGTCAATTTCATCAATGGCTTAGCTGTCTGAGCAAATCCTTGTACAAATCATTGATAAAAATTGATAAAACCCAAAAACTGCTGAAGTTCCCATTTACAAGTTGGCTCCAGCCAGGATGCAATAGTGTCCACCTTGCCCTTTTCCATTCAAATTGAGTCTGTAATAATAACCAAGCCCAGAAATTTGATTTGCAGTTGGTCAAACCAACACTTCTCTGGTTTCAGGGAAAGTTTATGATTTTCCAATTTTGCCAAAATTCGATTCACATGTTTGGTATGTTCGTCCTGAGACTTGGAAAAGACCAGAATGTCATCCATGTAGATGACCACCCATCCTTCTGCAATTTCTTGTCGGAAAATGTTGTTCATCATGGTTTGAAAGGTTGCCAGTGAGTTGGTTAATCCAAAAAACATAACCAATGGTTCGAATAATCCTCGATTTGTCCGGAAAGCAGCTTTCCATTTGTCCCCTTCTTTTATTCGGACATTATTGTATCCCCAGCAGATGTCCATCTTTGAAAAGACCTTAGCTTGTGACAGTTTGTCCACCAATTCCCCAATAAGCGGTAATGGGTAGCGATTTTTTATTGTCATCTCATTCAACTGTTGGTAATCTTGAACTGGCCTTAATTTTCCATCCTTCTTTTTGACAAAAAAGAATGGAGATGCCATTGGTGATTTACTAGGTTGAATGCGACCCGATTCCAGATTTTCTTTTAGGAATTCGTCCAATTGGGCCTGCTCATCTCGGCTGAGTGGATAGATTTTACAGTCTACTGCCTTGGATCCCAGTACTAGTTCAATTGCGTGATCCCAAGGACGCCTGGGTGGGAGTTCATCAAAGGTTTCTTTTTCGAAAACTTTTCTATGACCAAGGTAATGTTCTGGGACCACTTCCTCCAAAGAATGCTTCTTTGATTCACTAGCTTCCTTTGCTGCTATATCTGTTGCTACCAATCGTAACTTGAACTCTGGTTCTCCAATATGTACCGCTAGAATATTTTCACCCTCTTCCAATGGCTCCATGGGATCTACTTCATCTTCTGGATTATCAATGTGGGAACGATCCCAACACGTTCCTGGACACCTAGTGAATCGCACTTCTTGCTTTTTCCAGTCCATCACCAGATTGTGATGCTGCAACCAATTGTGTCCCAAGAAGATGTCTGTTTTACCTAATCCAGCAACCCTGCATTCAATGATCTCTTCATGGCTTCCTATCTGTAATTTGAACTGGACCATGTACTCCAGACTGCCTAATGTGTTCCTTGTACCATCTGCATTATACACTGGCATGGGTCTAAGGAGTTTCTGTTTGTTAAGTTTGTGTCATTCCACAAACTCGGTACTGACACAAGATCCTGTACAACCCAAATCCACTAGAGCAACAATATTGATTTGCGCCCCAGTGTCCATGATCGTAATTGTTCCTTTTAGATTCATTTCTTGTTGTCCCATAGCTTTGACGACACTTTGCCTCAACCGTGTTAAGTTCCACAGTGCCTCTCTCTGCTTCTGATTGTTGGTTTAATTCATTTACCAAACTTTCAGTTGCCTCGTTGAGTCGTTTGTTATGAACCCATTCCTTTAGACACTGCACCATGGTGTCCTTGTCCTGTTGCCAAATCCTTCTTAATACCCATGTGGGTGACCAAGTTCTTATCTGAGGTTTTGCGCTCACACTTAAGTTTCGAATCCGGTGGACATATGACAAACATTCATATAATAATTCAGGTATGCTAATACAAGAATCCTTGTCCAAGACTGAAACTCTATCAGCCAGTAGCGCGGAGCGCTTGCCTACTGGCTGTTGCCAAAACCCTTCTCCTTTCCATATTCTTTCCATTGCTCCTCGGTGAGCTCTTCCACCCTCAACTCCCGAATGCGGCCTTTTCCTTTCTCCTTCCTATTGAACTGCTTTGGTTCAGGACAGTCCCTCACAAAGTGTCCTTCTTTACCGCAATTGTAACACGCTCCTGTGCGTCATTTTGCTTTGTCCATGTCCATTGCATTAGGATGCCTACTGGACATTGACATGGTGGGCATGCTGTGTTGTATTGGTGCCTTGGTCTCCTTAGCCACCAGTGTTTCCTTGTATTCATTACGGCTTTTTCTTCTTATTAGAAACTGGCAATAAACTTTAATAACTGACTACTGATGAAACACCAGTCAGATGCAGTTATAACCCTCAGTTGAACAATGCTAAGACAGATAGATGATGATAATAGTGATCTATTATGTAGCAAAGTTCTCGGTTGTACAGTATTACCCGTACTTCTATGTAAAATTGGGCCGTATGGTGGTCCATAGCAAAAATATACACCGAGGCATGAGTTTAGGTGTCCACTATATTGCGCCCCAGACATAGGAAGCAATTTGGGACAAACTTTGAGCAAAATAAGGAGAAATGTAACAAACTAACCTAACTACTATTAAGTAAAGTTGATCTATAGTATCATATGTATGTCTTGGGATGTTTATACATATTGTGGCATGTTTGTGTGATGTGTTATCACCATTTTCAACACTTCTCACTGTACACCTCCTTTGCCCTTTGATATACCCATGCCAACTGCACCGCTTAATCCTGGATTGTTTTCAGGGATGCGTTGTCTGCTAGATTCCCATGTCTAATCAATTCTGCACCCAGTGCAGGGTTGATCCTGTTGAGAAAATGATCCTTGAGAGCATTCTCTCCCCAGCCCACCAATGGTGATAGCGCATTAAACTTGATGATGTAATCTTCAATCAGGGTATTCCGTTGTTCTAATTTCATCAAGTTGTCCGTTGCATGTTGCTTGGTTTTGGTGTACATGAAAAACTCGTGCATCTCTGTTTTGAAAGCTGCCCAGGTTGTCCATGGGTATTTGTTTGTATTGGGTGGGCACGTCCATTGTAATGGTTGATCTTCTGGCTGTAACAGAGCTCGATGTCTGTTATTCACTTCTGCCCATGTCAGATCTGAAGGATAGTGCATAGGTGTGCATGCATGCTTTCCTTCATATTCCTCATCAGCCTTTTGGATCTCTTGGAGTTTCACCCCTGCCCATTTGCCTGCACGATTGCCTTTGCCTCTTCTAGTGCGGTACAAACAGATAACAATGCGTCTCTGGACTGTTGTTTCCCGTGCTAGTGTGAAATAGACTTCCATGGTTCTTAACCAATTGTCTACCTGACTCGGATCACCTTCAAAGTGGTCTGGCATTTCCACTTTTGTCAATGGAGCCGGCAATGGGCGAGGATGCGTGCGCTGCCACTCATCCAATACATTGGTTAAAAGTTGCCCAAAACCGTTGACAGTGGCCATTCTGGCCTCCTCCATATCTTTGATCTGCTGTTGCCTGTTAGCCACATCATCCTGATTTGTCCCAGTAAGGGGAATTTGTGGTGGTAACAGGTGTGGCATGACCTGCGTATATCTGATTAGAAAGTCCCTAAGTCCAGCGGCCATCTGAATGGTCCATTGGAATGCTCCAACATGGTACCATCCATATCCCTTTAGGATCCAGCCTTCCATTTGGTTCCAGGCATTGAGACCCTTCATGGCCTCCTTCTCCTCATCAGTGGTAGGACTCTGTTCTCAAGACAATTTTAGACCAGGATTCATAGGTGTGTCCACAGTATGACAATTCTCCATTGCAAAGTGTTTCAAGACATCTTTAATGTATTGCTTTGAGATAGGAAGATCTTCCTTTGTGACCTGACTCTTCTAATGGCCACTCCAACAAGTAAGATGTCTCCCCCAAATCTCGAAGCTTGAAGTGCTTTGCCAAATCACTGACTGCCTTATTCAGAGCAGGTTGTGACTTTGAAGCAAGGGTAATGTCATCAACAAATACTGGCATTATGATCCGTACATTGTTTCTTTCATAAATGTACATGGATGGGTCTGATCGCACACGCTGATACGCCTGGAATGTGTCAGTACCTGCGTAGTCCTATTCAGCTCCTGAGGAAGCCATTCGAGCGAGTCGAAGCATCCTGCTCACAATCGAAGTCCGTAGTACCAGCAGTGCCCCGCCGAACGAAGGTTGAAGCTCGAAATCAGACAAAGTCTTTGATCCGGCCTCCTCGGTCTTAGCGGATATCCGAAAATCTCTCAGTCCCTAGACAGTCCCCGTTCCGCGCTACCCGGCCACATTGCGACGACCTCAGTTCAGTCACCAGGGCCCCACCACATTGCAAATTCAGCAAAATGGGTGCCTGGTGCCTCGCCGACATAAGGACAGGACGATCACCACCCCTCTATAGCCCCAGACTCGTGTACGTCAAACCAGCCGAAGCTCCTATGACTCGACTGATGCAAAATGGAACGCCCTCGACCATACAGTCATTGACCCTACTCGAACGACTCGCGGTGCCAGCCCGTTCGTCGCTTGCGTCAAGGATATCCAATCGCGCCGAACCTCCGACAATAGATCCGGACTCTTCCATGATAGACGTACCTCCCAGCCCAGTCGAATTGCCAACGCACCAACAACTTCGTTTCGTTCACCCCAGGGGCAGCCTTCTTGCGGCTACCAGTATCCGAGCGAGCCAGTATATCCATCTTGGACTCGATAGGAATACAATTCGGAGACTCGAGGACGGTGACGGAGGAGAGACGAACCATGTTGACGTGTCAGATCAGTGCTCGAGGAGGCTTAGAGCCGATGTTCCATGACCCGGACGAGGCATCTGCCTTGCGTACGCCCAGGGACCCATACAGTCGAAGTCGGTTCCACCTCGAACTAATCAACAGCTCGGTTCGATTAGAAGAGCTCGCCTCCGCAGGAAGCGCCACGTTCGTTGTCAGTCAAGTTGTATGGAGGATTATCACAGTCACAGTGCAGGAGGGCTACCGAAGGGAGATAGCATCCGGAGGACCACTAATCATAGTCGGACGAACCCTCAGACGATATGCGGTCATCAATCGAGAAGGCGTGCTACATTCGAGGCTCATTCCAGTGCACCAGCTGATGCCATATTATTCAACCTGGCACGTAGCGCGACTTCCAGCGGAATTGACACACCATCCCCAGCTCGAGGACCTACTCTGTCACGAATACGAAGCCTAGAAACCACGAAGGCATTGCAACGTAGGCTGTGCGTCGCTATCCAGTTACAGGCAGCTTCGACCGAGGTACCCGAGGATCTGTGGAGTGCTTGTTGGGTGTTGTGAACGTTGGCGATGTCGGTGGAGAAGTATTCCTGGTTGTGCCTGGTGCACATGCTCGTTTCTGTTGTCATGGACCTATTCCCATCGTCGTGCTTCGATTGGACTTCGAGAAAATGGTAGCAAGTGGACTTTTACTATATTGCTGATGCTGGACACTGTTCCGAATTACCCTTTTTGATACTTTGTTTTATATATATATATGTACCTGTCTTAGACGAATGACAGAGAAGTCCTGACCTTTCTTCCCTCCCCTCCGAGTTCACGGTTCAAACTTGGGCCGTCTCCAAGTCTTGCAAGGTCCCCAGCGTTGTCTCGTCTCAGTCTGTGCTTGCCTTGTCTCGACCTTTGCCCAGTATCTTGCGTAGCCTTCGACGCGATTCCTCACCAGCCACACTCGTCCTCATTGCCTCACCCGTCAAGATTCGATCAGTCTTCAATCCTCGTTGCCCCCTTCGAAGTAACTCAGTACCACTTGTACTTCATCTATCACATAACCAGGTGCCTGCGTGCCACGTACCTTCAGCCAAGTCTGAGAACCTCCTAGGACTCGCCCCCCTGTCGTACGTGTTGCGTGCCAATCCCCCCTTTGTTACCCCTTATTCGATTTCGAACGCCGCCTCGGTCGATCACTGAAGGTGTGCTCGAGCACCGAGAAATTATTAGAAACTGGCAATAAACTTTAATAACTGACTACTGATGAAACACCAGTCAGATGCAGTTATAACCCTCAGTTGAACAATGCTAAGACAGATAGATGATGATAATAGTGATCTATTATGTAGCAAAGTTCTCAGTTGTACAGTATTACCCGTACATCTATGTAAAATTGGGCTATGGTGGTCCATAGCAAAAATATACACCGAGGCGTGAGTTTAGGTGTCCACTATATCGCGCCCCAGACATAGGAAGCAATTTGGGACGAACTTTGAGCAAAATAAGGAGAAATGTAACAAACTAACCTAACTACTATTAAGTAAAGTTGATCTATAGTATCATATGTATGTTTGGGATGTTTATACATATTGTGGCATGTTTGTGTGATGTGTTATCACCATTTTCAACACTTCCCCCTGATGACACATCTCTCTAAAACAGCCAGACACTGACTTCCCCCTGAACCTGTCCTGCTCTCTCATTCCATGCTGGATCATCCTTCAGATCCAAACCTTCCCCCAATCCTACAAGCCTTCATGAGGTATTACTCCCATCAGCTGCCTGAATAGAATAACTTTGATTCTAGGCAAGGCCTTTGTCAACAAATCAGCTGGCATTTGGTCTGTTTGCAAGTAGACTGGTTGCATGAACCCTTCCTCTACTTTCTCGAAGCCAGTAGAAGCTCATGTCTAGATGCTTCATGCGACCATGATGTCTGGGTTCTTTGCAACACTGATTGCTGACTGATTATCCATGTGTAAAGTTGAAGGCCTTGGGACATGGTACCCCATTTCTCCCAACAACTTTTGAAACCACCTAATCTCCCTTCCAGCAGCACATGCTGCAACATACTCTGCCTCTGTGGTTGAGAGTGTCACAATTGGTTGCAGTTTGCTGCTCCAGCTGACGCTCCAGATCCCATTTTGATCACATATCCAGTTGTAGACTTCCCATTGTCTCTGTTACCACCATGGTCTGCATCAGCATAAGCTCTAATAAGCTCATTTGTCTCCGGGTCAGGTCCTAGGCAGAGTTCCATATCTATAGTTCCATTCAAGTACCTGAGTAAATGCTTCACTGCTTTCCAATGAGCCATCCCAGGATTGGAATTGAATCTGGCCAGAACCCCAGCAGTATATGCAATATCAGGTCTTGTCATCATTGCCAGGTACATGACTGAGCCAACTGCACTAATGTAAGGAATGTCCTTCATGGCTTCCTTCTCCTCATCAGTGGTAGGACTCTGTTCTCGAGACAATTTTAGACCAGGATTCATAGGTGTGTCCACAGTATGACAATTCTCCATTGCAAAACGCTTCAAGACATCTTTAATGTATTGCTTTTGAGATAGGAAGATCTTCCTTTGTGACCTGACTCTTCTAATGGCCACTCCCAACAAGTAGGATGTCTCCCCCAAATCTCGAAGCTTGAAGTGCTTTGCTAAATCACTGACTGCCTTATCCAGAGCAGGTTGTGACTTTGAAGCAAGGGTAATGTCATCAACAAATACTGGCATTATGATCCGTACATTGTTTCTTTCATAAATGTACATGGATGGGTCTGATCGCACACGCTTGAATCCCATGTCAAGCAGAGCAGCATGCAACTTCTCATTCCATAGCCTGGCAGCCTGTTTCAATCCATAGATGGACTTGCTTAACCTGCAAACATAATCTGGACCCAACTCCCGAAATCCTGGAGGTTGTGTCATATAAACCTCTGTATCAATCTCCATTAATGAATGCATGTGAGATGTCAACAGAGCGTAAATGCAAGTCATCTATGGCTGCCAGAGCTAGGACGAGGCGAATAGTGGCCTGACGCATGGTTGGGGCAAATATTTCCATGTAATCAAATCCTGGCCTCTGATTGTAGCCCTTTGCAACAATCCTGGCCTTGTATCGTTCCAGTGTGCCATCTGCATTCCTTTTGATTTTGAATACCCATTTTGAACCAATAGCTTTCATTCCAGGAGGTAGCTTTTCCAAAACCCAAGTGCCATTCTTCAGGTGTGCATTAAACTCTTCCAAAGCAGCTCTTTCCATTTCTGTGCATCAGGACCAGCCATTGCTTCAGCATAAGTACTTGGTTCTGATTCAATTGATGAAGATGATGCTGCATGCACATATTCAGCATCTTCAAAATCCTCTTCATCAGTTGATGATTCAGTGTACTTTAATGGCTTGTGTAGTCCTCCAATCTTCCACCATTCACCAGGAGGTCGAACCTCTCGCCTATGCCGCCTGGCAGCTAGGGTTGGTTCTGGTACAGCACGTGGTGGTGGAGTTACTGGTGGTGGTGGTGGAGTCTGATGTTCATCATCATCCACCTTTACATCCTGGGCTGGTCCATTTTCATCTATTGGAGGTACTGGTGGATCCTCAACCTCTACCTGCTGCTCTGGTTGCACATCCTGCTCCTTCTGCGCTTCCTGCCTGTCATGTGGTTCATCTATTCTTGGTAATGGTGCCACTGTGTCATCGTCATCTGCCTCTACAGGGATTGCTGGTGCAGGAATGTAGTACTGTTGCTCCTGAGGTGCATGTTGCCCATTGGTAACCTGAGGTTGTGAAGTAGAGCGTGAACCCAACATGTAACGTTCATCAAACTCTGCCCTTTCACAAATGACCAACTTCTTTGTGACTGGATTATAGAATTTCCAGCCCTTGTAACCTTCAGGATATCCAATAAAGATACACTTCTCCATATGTGAACCCAAAACAGTACGTTTGTCCTTTTGCACATGCACATAGGCTGTGCATCCCCAATTCGAAGATGACTGACATCTGGCTTTTTCCCATACCACAACTCAAAAGGTGTCTTCTTTTCCAATGCAGATGTTGGACAACGATTCCAAACATGGACAAGTGCTGCCAAACACTCTCCCCAAAACTTGGGTGGCAAACCAGACTCTTCTAACATAGCTGTGATCCTCTCTGACAATGTCCTATTAGCCCGTTCTGCCACACCATTCTGTTGTGGCCTATTTCGCACTGTGTGTTGCCTGACAATGCCACATTGATCTGTAAATCTCTGAAACTCTCTTGACATGTATTCTCCTCCTTTGTCATCACGAAGTGTTTTGACTGACTGACCCAAATGATTCTCAGCATAAGCTTTGAACCTTTTAAATGCATCAAAGACCATGTCCTTGGTCTTGATAGGGAATACAACACGAAATCGAGAGTAATCATCTATGAATGTAACCCAATATTGGTAACCAGAATGTGTAGCAACTCCCACTTTATGTACATCAGTGTGAATGAGCTCCAACAGCTTTGTAGCACGATTTTTCGACGATGGAAATGGATTGGCATGCATTTTTCCAGCCAAACATGGTTCACAGATAGGATCAGGCTTGTTAGAAGAAGTCATGGTTAGTCCCTCAACCATGCTATCATTAGCCATATTCTTGACACTCTCATAGTGATGGTGGGCCAATCTCCTATGCCATAAAGTCAGATCCAGAGGCAGAGTTGATGATGTTGCCGCAGACCGCACATACTCTTCATCTACAAGTGTTTCACCAACAAGATAACCAATATTGTCATTTCCAATGTTTGCAACAAAAGGCACATGACCATTTAAGATAAACTTCATTGCAGATTTAGAGATATGTACTGTAAAGCCTCTATGCTGTGTCAAGTATAGTACTGAGAACAAATTATTTTGCAAGCCTGGTACATGTAGCACTTTGGTAATCTCAATGTCTCTAGCCACCTTTCCATCAATAATTGGTCTAAAAACCACAGACCCAACACCCTCTGAATATATAACAGTGTTGTCCGCCAATCTAACTGGTTTCCTCATAGGGGTATATGTTTTGAACCAGTGTCTATGTGGGGTCATATGAGAAGTGGCCCCCGAGTCTGTATTCCAATCAAAACGATGGTCAGCAGATGTGGCAAGTGCATAGTCAACCAAGGTACTTGCATTTCCAGCCTTCTCAACAGCAGGCTCTGCCTCCTTCACTTCCTCTGCCTTTTTGGCATTATTTCCACCATATTTCCTTCTCTTGGGACAATATTTGTACCAATGACCCTCTTCCTTGCAATGGTGGCAAGTTGATCTGGATCGTGGCCCACCACTACTTCCACTAGAGGCAGATATTTTGTTTGCCCTCTCTCCCACATCTGCACGTCGCTGACGATTGAGTTCTTCAGCCTTGAAGGCTTGAAGGATTGTAGCTTTATTCAAGTTCTCCACCAACAACAAGTTTGAGGACAAATTGGCATATTCTTCTGGCAAGGCACGAATCATTGCCATGCACAGCAGTTCATCATCAAGGGTGTCCAAAGTGAAGTCACTTGGACGAAGATTTTTGATGTTAACCATTGCCTTTTCAACCCTTGTTGCCACATTAGTGAGAGATTCATCATCACTTTTGTGTATGGAGAACAGTTCATCATATGCATTGAACCTGGCTCCAGGCTTCTTGTTCAAATGGACCTTTTCAAGACCATCCCACATTGCTTTAGGATCATCTTCTTTGCCTCTAAAGTGCACCCTTTGGTCACTTTCAACAGCCAAGTAGATCTCTCCTGCAGCCTTCTCTATCATGATCTCCCATTTGTTCAATGCTTCCTCGTCTTTAGGCTTTGTAGCCTTGCCAGACACAACCCTCCATAGTCCACCTCTCATCAATAGTGCCTTCATCTCCCCTGCCCACTCCTGATAATTTTCATTTGTGAGAGGTTTGATTTTAATACTGTGGTCTGATGACATCTTTGAATGCCCCAATCAATAGTGTGTGCCAAGTGTGCTTTCTGCTCCAAGAGCTCCCAATCAAATTCTGAGTGGTCTAGAGTTGACCACAAGTTGCCAATAAATCAAGTGAATGGTCTAGAAAAAGACCAACAAGATCCCCAAGTCCAATAACAGTTCTTGTGTCAGTTAAAGGCCGGGGCCCATAACCTATTAGAAACTGGCAATAAACTTTAATAACTGACTACTGATGAAACACCAGTCAGATGCAGTTATAACCCTCAGTTGAACAATGCTAAGACAGATAGATGATGATAATAGTGATCTATTATGTAGCAAAGTTCTCAGTTGTACAGTATTACCCGTACATCTATGTAAAATTGGGCCGTATGGTGGTCCATAGCAAAAATATACACCGAGGCGTGAGTTTAGGTGTCCACTATATCGCGCCCCAGACATAGGAAGCAATTTGGGACGAACTTTGAGCAAAATAAGGAGAAATGTAACAAACTAACCTAACTACTATTAAGTAAAGTTGATCTATAGTATCATATGTATGTCTTGGGATGTTTATACATATTGTGGCATGTTTGTGTGATGTGTTATCACCATTTTCAACAGAAATTGGGTTTCTTTTGGGTTTGCCCGCCGCACAGCGCATCAACGCTTGAATCCCATGTCAAGCAGAGCAGCATGCAACTTCTCATTCCATAGCCTGGCAGCCTGTTTCAATCCATAGATGGACTTGCTTAACCTGCAAACATAATCTGGACCCAACTCCCGAAATCCTGGAGGTTGTGTCATATAAACCTCTGTGTCAATATCTCCATTAATGAATGCATGTGAGATGTCAACAGAGCGTAAATGCAAGTCATCTATGGCTGCCAGAGCTAGGACAAGGCGAATAGTGGCCTGACGCATGGTTGGGGCAAATATTTCCATGTAATCAAATCCTGGCTCTGATTGTAGCCCTTTGCAACAATCCTGGCCTTGTATCGTTCCAGTGTGCCATCTGCATTCCTTTTGATTTTGAATACCCATTTTGAACCAATAGCTTTCATTCCAGGAGGTAGCTTTTCCAAAACCCAAGTGCCATTCTTTGTATCGTTCCAGTGTGCCATCTGCATTCCTTTTGATTTTGAATACCCATTTTGAACCAATAGCTTTCATTCCAGGAGGTAGCTTTTCCAAAACCCAAGTGCCATTCTTCAGGTGTGCATTAAACTCTTCCAAAGCAGCTCTTTCCATTTCTGTGCATCAGGACCAGCCATTGCTTCAGCATAAGTACTTGGTTCTGATTCAATTGATGAAGATGATGCTGCATGCACATATTCAGCATCTTCAAAATCCTCTTCATCAGTTGATGATTCAGTATACTTTAATGGCTTGTGTAGTCCTCCAATCTTCCACCATTCACCAGGAGGTTGAACCTCTCGCCTATGCCGCCTGGCAGCTAGGGTTGGTTCTGGTACAGCACGTGGTGGTGGAGTTACTGGTGGTGGTGATGGAGTCTGATGTTCATCATCATCCACCTTTACATCCTGGGCTGGTCCATTTTCATCTATTGGAGGTACTGGTGGATCCTCAACCTGTACCTGCTGCTCTGGTTGCACATCCTGCTCCTTCTGTGCTTCCTGCCTGTCATGTGGTTCATCTATTCTTGGTAATGGTGCCACTGTGTCATCGTCATCTGCCTCTACAGGGATTGCTGGTGCAGGAATGTAGTACTGTTGCTCCTGAGGTGCATGTTGCCCATTGGTAACCTGAGGTTGTGAAGTAGAGCGTGAACCCAACATGTGTTGAATTATGACCATAAGAACTGTTCTACAGGCGCCTTACCTAAGCAGTCTGACACAGGACTAGGGACATGTGCTAGGTTTGCACAAGCAGTACCTGTGTGGCATAAGTCTTGCAAGGGTTTAGGTTGAAACCTGAGGGTAAGGGCCATCTGTACAGGTCTTAGTTAGTGAGCTCTACTACTAAGACCTGGTAGCTCAGTGGTTAGAGCGTGCCACCCGGATAGTGGATGAGGTCCCAGGTTCATCCCTGGTCAGGTCACTTTTATGCAATCCAACATATTAGAAACTGGCAATAAACTTTAATAACTGACTACTGATGAAACACCAGTCAGATGCAGTTATAACCCTCAGTTGAACAATGCTAAGACAGATAGATGATGATAATAGTGATCTATTATGTAGCAAAGTTCTCAGTTGTACAGTATTACCCGTACATCTATGTAAAATTGGGCCGTATGGTGGTCCATAGCAAAAATATACACCAAGGCGTGAGTTTAGGTGTCCACTATATCGCGCCCCAGACATAGGAAGCAATTTGGGACGAACTTTGAGCAAAATAAGGAGAAATGTAACAAACTAACCTAACTACTATTAAGTAAAGTTGATCTATAGTATCATATGTATGTCTTGGGATGTTTATACATATTGTGGCATGTTTGTGTGATGTGTTATCACCATTTTCAACAACATGTAACGTTCATCAAACTCTGCCCTTTCACAAATGACCAACTTCTTTGTGACTGGATTATAGAATTTCCAGCCCTTGTAACCTTCAGGATATCCAATAAAGATACACTTCTCCATATGTGAACCCAAAACAGTACGTTTGTCCTTTTGCACATGCACATAGGCTGTGCATCCCCAGATTCGAAGATGACTGACATCTGGCTTTTTCCCATACCACAACTCAAAAGGTGTCTTCTTTTCCAATGCAGATGTTGGACAACGATTCCAAACATGGACAAGTGCTGCCAAACACTCTCCCCAAAACTTGGGTGGCAAACCAGACTCTTCTAACATAGCTGTGATCCTCTCTGACAATGTCCTATTAGCCCGTTCTGCCACACCATTCTGTTGTGGCCTATTTCGCACTGTGTGTTGCCTGACAATGCCACATTGATCTGTAAATCTCTGAAACTCTCTTGACATGTATTCTCCTCCTTTGTCATCACGAAGTGTTTTGACTGACTGACCCAAATGATTCTCAGCATAAGCTTTGAACCTTTTAAATGCATCAAAAACCATGTCCTTGGTCTTGATAGGGAATACAACACGAAATCGAGAGTAATCATCTATGAATGTAACCCAATATTGGTAACCAGAATGTGTAGCAACTCCCACTTTATGTACATCAGTGTGAATGAGCTCCAACAGCTTTGTAGCACGATTTTTCGACGATGGAAATGGATTGGCATGCATTTTTCCAGCCAAACATGGTTCACAGATAGGATCAGGCTTGTTAGAAGAAGTCATGGTTAGTCCCTCAACCATGCTATCATTAGCCATATTCTTGACACTCTCATAGTGATGATGGGCCAATCTCCTATGCCATAAAGTCAGATCCAGAGGCAGAGTTGATGATGTTGCCGCAGACCGCACATACTCTTCATCTACAAGTGTTTCACCAACAAGATAACCAATATTGTCATTTCCAATGTTTGCAACAAAAGGCACATGACCATTTAAGATAAACTTCATTGCAGATTTAGAGATATGTACTGTAAAGCCTCTATGCTGTGTCAAGTATAGTACTGAGAACAAATTATTTTGCAAGCCTGGTACATGTAGCACTTTGGTAATCTCAATGTCTCTAGCCACCTTTCCATCAATAATTGTTGGATTGCATAAAAGTGACCTGACCAGGGATTGAACCTGGGACCTCATCCACTATCCGGGTGGCACGCTCTAACCACTGAGCTACCAGGTCTTAGTAGTAGAGCTCACTAACTAAGACCTGTACAGATGGCCCTTACCCCCAGGTTTCAACCTAAACCCTTGCAAGACTTATGTCACACAGGTACTGCTTGTGCAAACCTAGCACATGTCCCTAGTCCTGTGTCAGACTGCTTAGGTAAGGTGCTGTAGAACAGTTCTTATGGTCATAATTCAACAATAATTGGTCTAAAAACCACAGACCCAACACCCTCTGAATATATAACAGTGTTGTCCGCCAATCTAACTGGTTTCCTCATAGGGGTATATGTTTTGAACCAGTGTCTATGTGGGGTCATATGAGAAGTGGCCCCCGAGTCTGTATTCCAATCAAAAACGATGGCAGCAGATGTGGCAAGTGCATAGTCAACCAAGGTACTTGCATTTCCAGCCTTCTCAACAGCAGGCTCTGCCTTTCACTTCCTCTGCCTTTTTGGCATTATTTCCACCATATTTCCTTCTCTTGGGACAATATTTGTACCAATGACCCTCTTCCTTGCAATGGTGGCAAGTTATCTGGATCGTGGCCACCACTACTTCCACTAGAGGCAGATATTTTGTTTGCCCTCTTCCCACATCTGCACGTCGCTGACGATTGAGTTCTTCAGCCTTGAAGGCTTGAAGGATTGTAGCTTTATTCAAGTTCTCCACCAACAACAAGTTTGAGGACAAATTGGCATATTCTTCTGGCAAGGCACAAATCATTGCCATGCACAGCAGTTCATCATCAAGGGTGTCCAAAGTGAAGTCAGTTGGACGAAGATTTTTGATGTTAACCATTGCCTTTTCAACCCTTGTTGCCACATTAGTGAGAGATTCATCATCATTTTGTGTATGGAGAACAGTTCATCATATGCATTGAACCTGGCTCCAGGCTTCTTGTTCAAATGGACCTTTTCAAGACCATCCCACATTGCTTTAGGATCATCTTCTTTGCCTCTAAAGTGCACCCTTTGGTCACTTTCAACAGCCAAGTAGATCTCTCCTGCAGCCTTCTCTATCATGATCTCCCATTTGTTCAATGCTTCCTCGTCTTTAGGCTTTGTAGCCTTGCCAGACACAACCCTCCATAGTCCACCTCTCATCAATAGTGCCTTCATCTCCCCTGCCCACTGTTGGATTGCATAAAAGTGACCTGACCAGGGATTGAACCTGGGACCTCATCCACTATCCGGGTGGCACGCTCTAACCACTGAGCTACCAGGTCTTAGTAGTAGAGCTCACTAACTAAGACCTGTACAGATGGCCCTTACCCTCAGGTTTCAACCTAAACCCTTGCAAGACTTATGCCACACAGGTACTGCTTGTGCAAACCTAGCACATGTCCCTAGTCCTGTGTCAGACTGCTTAGGTAAGGTGCCTGTAGAACAGTTCTTATGGTCATAATTCAACAGGAAGTGCTGATGGGACAAGGGGTTGCAAGGGGTCCTCATAGAGTAGTATATAAGTAGGTACAGTGTAGCCGGAGTCTCCCCAGACTTCAGATAGTTTATCTCTCCCCAATTCTATCAACTACTTTATCTTCAACAGAAGTGGAATATGTGTGCATGTCCAATGCAGCAAGCGAAGCAGTATGGCTGTGGAACTTACACTCTGAGTTAGGTTCAATGATTTCAGAACCTACTCCCATTTACAGAGACAATATGCCTGTGCTTGCAATTGCTCAGAACAAAGCATATCATAAGTGAACAAAGCACTTCAAAATAAAAAGTCATTATATCCAAGACCAGATAGGAGATGGCACAATTAGAATGGAACATCTACCTACCACAGATATGACAGCAGACATATTAACAAAGCTGCTAACAAGACAAAAATTCCAACAACATAAGCATGAGCTAGGAATATCCTAAGCTCAAGGGGGAGTGTTGGGATTATGCGAGCATCAGATATAACTGAGCTGCTGCGCTGCTTTGCATATTGGATGTGGAGCACTAATTGGAACATCTGCATATCGGATATGATGCAGTGGAATTGCACATAAGTACAGAAATAAAATACTGTATATAAGTAAAATAGGGCACGAATAATAAAAGCCTGTTGCCTGCACATACGCTCATATGACAGTTAGTTCTCATGCTCAACTACTGGTGTCTCATGCTTTGCACCCCGCTTATCTGCACACAAGATACTGCATGCTGCTCACCCATCCTGCTGTCAAAGCAACAACTGACAGGAGCACAGCAGAATAGTAGAGCTAAGTAAGTAACACTTACTTGTAGCTGTAGTTGGTCACTTAAGTCCACTGTAGAGTGATCACTTAGTAGAGCAGAGGATGTAGATTGACATCTAAGTACTGGAGTATTTATACAGTCTATCTACTGGTCCGATGTCAGCAATATTAGTAGTGCTGACTGATCATTTCTATTGTGCTTGCTAATGCATGGTCATTGCTGTGTCAATAGCTGTGTGGAACACAGCTTTGCACAGTCATGCACATGGTGCACTATTGTCTGAGTTTGACAGATGTCAAACTCTATAATATGTTGAATTATGACCATTAGAACTGTTCTACAGGCACCTTACCTAAGCAGTCTGACACAGGACTAGGGACATGTGTTAGGTTTACATAAGCAGTACCTGTGTGGCATAAGTCTTGCAAGGGTTTAGGTTGAGCCCTGGGGGTAAGGGCCATCTGTACAGGTCTTAGTTAGTGAGCTCTACTACTAAGACCTGGTAGCTCAGTGGTTAGAGTGTGCCACCCAGATAGTGGATGAGGTCCCAGGTTCAATCCCTGGTCAGGTCACTTTTATGCAATCCAACATAATATCTGTCTAACTCTATAATTATGTCCACATGTACAAACTTTGATTATATGACAGATTAGATAAGATCGGATAGGTCCGAGATGTTTCCCACAGTGCGGAACACATTGTGTGTGTAACAGATTACATCTGTTTCAACACTCCCCCTCATTGAGATCTCAATACCAATTTTATCTCTTAACTCTTTAAACTTTTGCCAAGTCAATTTTTTTGTTAAGATATCAGCTAATTAATTTTTGTGGGAACATATTGAATGTTGATATCTTTATCCTCAACACATTCTCTAACATAATGATAACAAATATCAATATGTTTTGTTCTATGTTCTTGAGCTGGATTCTTTGCTAAGAATATTGATCCTCTATTATCAACATTAAGATCAACAGCTCCAACATTAAATCCCAGTTCTTTAAATAAGGATTTAATCCACATGATTTGTCTAGAACAATCTGACAAGCTCATGTATTCAGCTTCAGTGGATGACAAAGCAACTGTTTTTTACTTTCCTGAAATCCAGCTAATTGGAGCTCCTGCTAATAGAACAAGATTACCCATTGCTGATTTGCACATGATTTGGTCACCAGCCCAATCAGCATCAGCATAAGCATTAAGTCCTTCTTTGTTAAAGCCATCATATGTTATTTTTCCATTTATACTGGAATTAACATATTTAATGATATATGAAGCTTTAGCAGTATGTTCTTTTGAAGGATTAACCATGAATTGTGACATCATGATTACTGCCTGAGTAATATCATATCTTGTGCCAAGTGTAAGATATAATAAGGATCCAATAATTGATTGATAGTAACTCCTTTCTTGAGGAGTTGCAGAACCTTCATTTGCTGCAGGTATATATCCTGCTGGTAATGGTGTGCAAACAGGTTTAGAATCTTCTTGACCAAATCTTTTAACTATTTTCTTTGCATAATTAATTTGATCACCAGTTATCAATTTTCTCTTTCTGTCTCGGACTATTTTCATTCCAAGATATTTAGAAATGGGTCCTAGATCTCTACATTCCCATTTAGTCATGAATTTGTGTTTATTTCCATGAGTAGTTTTCTATTATCACCCATGAATAACACATCATCAACATATAGTATTGCTACTATTATTAATTTTTTATCTATAGCAAACATAGACTCCTGTGTCTGTAAGACATCATCCAAAGCCTAGTTCTTGTAGACTTTTGTTTGGTTTTTTGTTCCAAGCTAAAGGAGCTTGTTGTCATGACCTGTTCTCAACGGTCAAAATCTCTAAGTCATTTTTATTCTTTTTCTTGTATTTTACTATAGCTGTAGCCAAACATCTTAGTCAGGTTGGCATCTATCTTATCTAGTCAGTGCTAAGATTAGATTAGATAACAATTAGATTAGATTACGGACTACCGGACTGATGACTCATAGACTATGACTCAGTGAGCAGCAATCATATGTCCGTCAGACATAGTTTGTCTCAGTGGTCGTCACTGTCATGAACGATGAGCTCATATGTCTGTTAGACATAGAGTCATACGTCCGTGATGACAAGAGTATTGTATCACTGTCATAGACAGTGACCAGACACCTCTCCAGGTGTTTTGAGTATTGTATCACTGTCAGAGACAGTGACCAGAGACCTCTCCAGGTCTTACTCTCATAGAGAGGAGATACTCACATGCTGGTAGGCAAGAAAGAGCAACTGAACGTATATTGGATATCTACTGGTCTTATATACACTTTTAGTGTATGTCCATATTTGTGTAAAAGACTTTGTATCTAATATACGTAAATAAAGAAATAAAAGAAATAGAAATACCCTCTAAGGGTCAAACCGGTGATAGCCGTGTTGAAGGCTATACTTAGGGGTATTTGGGGTGAAGATCGTTCAACACCCCCCATAATCTGTACAGTCATGTACTGATTAGTAAAGATCTTCTCACAGGCCTGCAAGAAGAGGTGCGTATATTCTCTCAAAATCTTCGAAAAAATATGCCCAGAGATTCCCTCACGTCTCCATCTTTCCTTCAATTGCCAAGCCCAAAAAGCTTTAGGAGGAAATTTCCAAGGATCATGTCCTTGAAGGGCTTGGTCCATCCATATGGCAACAGCCGGAGTGTATGTGATTCGTGGCTGGGTTTTTTTAGGTGGTGGAGGTGGGGGTTCCTCAAAGTGGCAGTGAGACGACCGCTCGCATTTGTGTCCGACATTGGAGTGTCCTCCTATTGTCAGAATAGGTTGTTGTTTTTTACTGCGGGGTTTCCTATTTTTGCCCATAATGATAAAGTTGTTCGACGTTCTTTAATCAGCTGGAGTAATCTCTACAGTGATAGGCTTGTCTCTTTATTGCAGTAAAATGAAGCAGTTTAGGGCCCTACTCCAGGGCCATCAGTAATCATTTTAATGATTCTGATAAACCTAACATTGGTGTGAATTTTTCAAATAATATTCGACCAAGATTTTTAGTTAGAATATCAGCAGGATTTTCAGATCCTGGAATGAATCGTAATTCTATCTCTTTCTTTTTTATGAGTTTTCGTATAAAATGATATTTAATATCAATATGTTTTGAACGTTTTTCAGTAACAGGGTTATTTGCAATGAATAGAGATCCCATATTATCGCCATAGATAGGCGCAATTGTTATAGGAAAATGGATTTCACTTAGTATTGATCTAATCCATTTATTTTCTCTAGCACAGTCAGATAAGGCCATAATTCAGCCTCTGTTGACGATAGTGCAACTGTTTTCTGTTTTCTTGACGTCCAAGATACTACTCCTCCTGATAAAAGAGTAAAGAATTTGGATGTTGAATGTCGATCATTTTTATCTGAAGCCCAATCTGAGTCAGTATAGCTCATTAGGCCAGATCTTAATGATCCGTCGTATTTAATGAAGAGATCTGCAGTTTTTGCTAGATATCTAGCCATTCCTATTGCATGTTTTAAATGATCTGACAATGGATTTGCTGAAAATTGAGATATTTTTATCACAGCAAAACATATGTCTGGTCTTGTTCCGATCATTAAATATAGTAATGATCCAATGACTGATTGATATTGTGATCTAATCTTGTGATCTAGTGGTTGATCATTTGTCATTGGTTCATATCCAGTTGAAAGCGGAGTGTTCATATGCATAGCATCACTCATTCCTAATCTTTGGATTACTTTATGCAAATAGGGTTTTTGATCAATGGTAATTTTATCTCCTTGTTTCTTTATTTGGAATGATAAAAAAGTTTTTTGTTTGACCATCGATGAGATCTCCTAAATCTCTAGATTCCCATCAATTCATAAATTCTTGCTTTTTACGCAATGTTATGATTTTGTTAGATCCCAAGAACATTGAGTCATCAACATAGATTATTGCTATGACAATGTCAGATCCTTGTTTAAAAACAAATACACCTGCATCCGAATGTATTCGTATAAAGCCCATTTTTTCCATTGATTTGTCTAATGATTTCCACCAAGCTAATGAAGCTTGTTTTAATCCATAAAGTGCACGATATAATTTATATACCATGTCTTTTTTATCTTTATTTATAAAACCTGGTGGTTGTTTCATATATATTTCTTCGTCCAGTTTTCCATATAGGAATGCAGCAGTCACATCTAGAAATGATACATATAGTTTTTCTAGTGCTGCAAGTGCAAGTATGAGATGACATGTCTCATATCTTACAACTGGTGAGAATATTTCATCGTAATCAATGTCATCTATTTGGGAAAAACCCTGGACAACTAGACAAGCTTTTTTACGTCCATCGTCTTTTTGGACATAAACCCATCTACAACCTATGGCCTTTCGACCTTCAGGAGATGTTGTAGATTTATTATTACACCTCTTTTGATGAGCATATCCCATTCTTTCTTTTCGGCGTTTATCCAATCTTTTTGTTCACTGATTGGTAAGCGAAATATTTTGTGATGATGTTCAGGTACAGCTGTATTTGCTGTTTCATTGATAGGAATTGCACATAATAACAATTTATTAATTGTGAAACGATTTAATTTTGTTCTTCTATCAATTTTTTCGATTTCAACTGGATTTTTATCTCCATAGACATTATCTGGTCGATTAACTGGTCGTCTATTTCTAGTTGGTCTCGATGGACCTGGAGATGAGGGTCTTGAAGGAGCAAATAAATCTTCTTCAATTTCTCTCTGATCATCTGAATCGTCACTTTCAGAATTACTTCCAGAGTTATCTGAATCATCACTTCCTGAATCGTCATCTGAACTATCAGATCCCTTTCCTTTGGGAGATATACTAGATTCATCAGATGAGTCGCTATCACTCTCTGACTTTGATGAATCTTCTTCATCTGATATATTGTGTTCATTAGACGTTTCATGAGGTATTTCCGGCATGAGATCCTCAAACTCTTCCTCTGGATTGAGGAATGTGGGAATTAAATCAGAGTTTCGACATTTTGGAAATTTTGTTTCGTCAAAAACTCCAGTTGTTCCCATAAAAATGGTATTATTTTCGGGATTCATAAATTTATATCCTTTCATTCCATTTTTATATCCCAGAAAGATCATCATCTTAGATCTGGCTTCAAGCTTATTTTGTCTGCGTTCAGCAGGGATATATACATAAGCCTGGCATCCAAACACTTGCAAATCCGATACATTCGGTTTTTTCTTTTCAATAAGAAAATATGGTGTCTGCCATTTATTGCAAGCTATTCCTATTGTATAGGTATACTGCATGTTCAAGTGCAAATTCCCACCATGATTGTGGTAAGCAGGCATCGAATCTGAGGGATTGTGACTTTTCCCAAATAGTTCGATTCATTCGTTCAGCTCTGCCATTTTGTTGTGACGTATATGGAAGTGATTTCTGGATCTCAATACCGAGATCTTTGAGATATTTTTCACTTTAGTGAATTCACTTCCTCCATCAAACCGCCATTTCTTTGGCAACTTTCCATATTTGTTTTTTATTAATGCAACAAATTGTTTTAGCGAAGATTCCATGTCGGATTTCTTTTTTAATAAACCAATCCATAAATGTCCAGAGAAATCATCAATGAATGTCACAAAATATTTATATTTGTGATATGATATCATTGAGATTTCTTTAAGATCTGAATGTATTAAATCAAAAGGAGATGATGCTCTACTTTGTGATTCTGGAAATGATTTACTTCGCATTTTTCCTTTTGCGCATCCTGAACATATTTGTTTCCGTTTTGGAACTGGAATATTTGGGAATCCTTCTAAGTGAATTTTTCCTTTTCGGATTACTTCATCTTGTGGATGTCCCAATCATTTATGCCATATATGAAAATCAGGTTTTCGTGCCACAACATTTATTGATTCATTATGAATTTCGGAATCTAACCAATATATGGTTTGTCCTTTTTCATGTGGTGAGAATCTTATAATTGACGTTTCTTTAATAAGATCGATATGATCTTTGTTTCCTGAAAGGGAATACCCTTGATTTAGGAAAGTTCCCACGGAGAGTAATCTCGTATCCATATCGGGAATATAAAAGACTGGTCTGATCAATTTTATATCTGCTTTTCCATTAACAGTTATTTTGATCATAACGGCTCCTACGCCTAGTATCTGTAAAGTTTTTCCTTTAGCAGCGGTTTGTACAAACCTTTTATCAATCAACTGTCGATAATATAAGAAGTCATTTTGATTGTGTGTAAAATGCAATGATGCTCCTGAGTCAAGATCCATGACGACTCATTTTCTTTACATTTCACACATTATTGCAATGAGAAAAATAATGTATATTTTCATTATATACATTTATACTACCATATCGCTGTGAAAAGCATTTAGTAGTTTCTCTATTGACAAATGAATGACTTAACTCGTCACTGAGGCTTACAGCATCGTCATCAAAGAGCGGATCAATCGGGATGTCATAATCTTTGTCACTGTCCTCAAAACAATGTTTCTTCCAAAATGTCTTGTGGATTTCCCACAGTTGAATAGTCAAGATCTATCTCAGATCTTTTTCGTTTGTGAGGTGGTTCAAAAGATATTTCATCTTTTGTGACGGTATCTAGATTTTTAAAGTTTCCGTCATGGTATAGCGCCGATGCGTTCTGCAAGCGATCTGGTCTTATTAGACTTGTCCCATACACCCTTTCGGGTTTGTGACTGACCCGTGAATCGGCAGCTGGTGGAGCATGCGGTTTTGTACATTTCGTGCCACAATTGAAAGAGCCGGAGATATGATCTCGACGGCGTTATGCTCCTGATCAGACTCAGGAGGAACGTCTGCTTCTTGGGCACGTTTCTTTCCCTTGCCTCTGAAACCCTTGCGAGGGCGAGGTCTTTGATCTTTGGATTCGTCAGAACCCTGACGCTGATTTTCGTCATCCTTTTTCTGATGGTTCCATGTCGCATCTTTTTCCTTCCTCTTTACTCCACTGATTTTATTTGCTTTGTCCCTAGAATTGTATTGTTGTTTCATAGCATAACTCCTATGGTATTCTCCAATGATGGAATCGGAGATAGCCTCGAAGGTGAATTTATCTGTTCCGTATAACTGGAACATGGCTGTAGAAACGGCAGTCCATTCTTTTGGAAGAGCGGCTGCAAGAATAAGGGCCTGCATAAAATCAGGGATTTTGACTTTGTCCTCAGTGAGTTGTGCGAAATATGATCCAAGTCTTTCGATCTCAGGTACGGGATCTTTCCCTGAGAGTTGGAATTTAACCGTTTTCTGAAAACGGTCAAATATGAGCACTGGTGTAGTCTTTTTATAGCTAGTAGCCAATGTGTTCCATGCCGAAAGTAGTTGGTCATCAGAAGTTATATGTCGCCTGATGGAATCAGAAACTTTGAGACGTAAAGCTCCTAGACCAGAATCATTAAATTTTTGCCATTCCCGAGTTCTTTTCTGTATTCTGTTGCTGCTGCAGCGCCAGCTGAATTGGCGGGAGGGGATGGTTTAGGAAATGATAGATTGATGATAGACCATGATCCTATGTGAAGAAGGTAGGACTTCATCCTTTCTGCCCAGACGCGATAGTCGATGCCGGTGAAAACATTGATAGAATCGATGCCAGTGGAGGTCTTGGAGGACAACATAGTGTATAATATTCTTATCTATGAAACATATTATGTTAGCATCTTTTGTTTCATAAAGTTTTAATGAAAAATATGAAAATTTTTCGTCGTCGTTGATCATGTCCTTGAGACATGTTTTGTCATCGTTGGCAACAATGACAGGCTACCGGGGCCCATAACCTGTGAGCAGCAATCATATGTCCGTCAGACATAGTTTGTCTCAGTGGTCGTCACTGTCATGAACGATGAGCTCATATGTCCGTTAGACATAGAGTCATACGTCCGTGATGACAAGAGTATTGTATCACTGTCATAGACAGTGACCAGACACCTCTCCAGGTGTTTTGAGTATTGTATCACTGTCAGAGACAGTGACCAGAGACCTCTCCAGGTCTTACTCTCATAGAGAGGAGATACTCACATGCTGGTAGGCAAGAAAGAGCAACTGAATGTATATTGGATATCTACTGGTCTTATATACACTTTTAGTGTATGTCCATATTTGTGTAAAAGACTTTGTATCTAATATATGTAAATAAAGAAAATAAAAAAATAGAAATACCCTCTAAGGGTCAAACCGGTGATAGCCGTGTTGAAGGCTATACTTAGGGGTATTTGGGTGAAGATTGTTCAACAAGGCTTACCAATGCGCAGCAACAGGGGCTGATTATGTTATATCTTTACTCGTACTTACTCAGCATACAGTGACTCACAAAACTGAGTCAATGTTTGCCACATGTTGAGTGTTTGAAGCATAACTTTAGAACCAAAACAAATATAAACAAATTGTCAGTGTATGAATTTAAATTCATAATCAGGGCTATGTGAGGAACCAAAATTATGTAATGCAAATCAGAAACCATGGAGATATATTTGATTTAAGTCAGGGACTCATTGACTCAGTTTTGTGAGGGGGATCAGAAATATCAGAATCTGATGCTCCATCTCTTATATAATAGCCAACCCTTAATATATGGTCACTATGGGAACCTTATCTTTCATGGGAACTCAAATTGAGCTATTTAATCAAGGCTAACATTCACAATTCTCCAATGCATCCCACCTCTTCTGCTCAGAAAGAAACATCCTCCCTAGCCAACAATGGCTATTCCACTCGCAATATTGCATCCAAACTTAGCATAGCCAGTCCACAGTGTCCAGGATACTCAGAACCCTCCATCCCAACCAGCAATTCTCCTCTGGAGGTCATCCTTCCAAGCTTTCATCCACCTCTCAGAGAGCCATCATCACTCAGATCACCATGGGCAAGGCCTCCAATGCTGTCCAGGCCACAAATTATATTAATTCCATTATCCCTGATTCAGTCTCTCAGAAACAGTCAGGAGAGTGCTCAGGAAAAATTCATTTAAGGCTGTGGTGAAGAAGAAAAAGCCCTTGCTCAGTGCAAGGCACAGACAGAGGAGGTTGGCCTTTGCTTTAAAGCACAGAGAATGGACAGTGGAGGACTGGAAGAGGGTTATCTGGTCAGATGAGACCAAGATCAACAGGTTGGTGTCAGATGGGAGGCAGTGGGTCTGGAAACAGAAAGGGGAAGGATTGACAGAGAGAGAGTACAGGGAACAGTCAAGTATGGTGGTGGGAATATCATGGTATGGGGTGTATGGGGTGGAATGGAGTGGGACATCTTGCAAAGGTTGAGGGGAGGATGAATGCTGATCAGTACGTCTCAATTTTGGAGGACTACATGCTACCAAGTTTGGAGGAGAGTGGGATTTCTGATGAGGAGGTCATTTTTCAGCAAGACAATGATCCCAAGCACACCTCAAAAAAGGCCAGGAAGTGGATGGAAGACCACAATATCACTCTTCTAGACTAGCCTGCACAATCTCCAGACCTCAGCCCCATTGAGCATCAGTGGTTTACCTCAAGAGGGAGCTTGCCAAGTATCCAACACCACCAAAGGGAGTATGTGAGATGTGGGAAAGAACAGTAGAGGTGTGGAATGGTATACCACCAGAGGTGTGCCAGAATTTAATTGAAAGTGTGCCTAGAAGGGTGAAGGCAAAGGGAGGCCATACCAAGTACTAGAATAACATTCCTGATACCCCCTCACAAAAATGAGTCAATGAGTACCTCATTTAAATTGACCATATCTCCATGGTTTCTGGATGGAATCACATAATGTTTTGTTCCTCACATGGCCCTGATTATGTACTGCAGTTGATACACCAACGCTTTGTTTATATGTGTTATGGTTCTGAAGATATGCTACAACTAATCAAAAAGTCCCAAACATTGACTCAGTTTTGTGAGTCACTGTAGCTACTATTATTAGAGTGGTGCACAGACCACCCTTGTAGTATATAAACTGAGCAAGTAGCACCCAGAGTCCTCAGTCGAGTTCTCTCAGGTTTCCTCTCTACCCTCATCTCCTCTCCTCCTCCTAAGTCTTCTGTTGGGGCCCTAAGGCATCACACCAAGGGTAGTCCTGATAGTAGAACTCGACTGACTTCATCCTTACTGCCCCAACACTTCATAACTAGAGCATCACGCTCAAACCTGGATCCCAGGGTTAAGGGAACTCTTTGATATCAGGGGGCTCATACACTCTTCCGCAGAGTATAAAGCGTTATTAGTTGTCAGACTATAAAACCGTCACCCCTAGTTCTGTGATACATCTATAAAAGTATCATCTTACATTCCTGGTCTACACAAACCGAAGAACCTAACCCAGTTGATAGGGTTACCTGTGCACAGGATACCAGTGCTGGAGTAGTGACATGTTATGTCACTCGCATTGTAGGACCAGCCTCACCAGCCCCTGCACACGTTAAATTGCCCTGGTCTAGGCCTCTGAAGGCTATACACGTATATATTTAGACACATCATTTTGTAATCCTTGAGAGTAGCCATCGCTTGACCACATGCTCTTGAGAAAGGCTGTACCTATTAGGGGTATAGTGCTAACTGGACAACCATTTGGATCCAGTTTAGTATAATCAATTCAAAAAGTTAAATACCGTACTATACCATTTATGTACTAGCACTGCAGGGAGGGTTGTGGACCCTGAGTGCATTTGTTGAAAATGGTGATAACACATCACACAAGCATGCTACAATATGTATAAACATCCCAAAACATACATATGATACTATAGATCAACTTTACTTAATAGTAGTTAGGTTAGTTTGTTACATTTCTCCTTATTTTGCTCAAAGTTCGTCCCAAATTGCTTCCTATGTCTGGGCGCAATATAGTGGACACCTAAACTCACGCCTCGGTGTATATTTTTGCTATGGACCACCATACAGCCCAATTTTACATAGATGTATGGGTAATACTGTACAACCGAGAACTTTGCTACATAATAGATCACTATTATCATCATCTATCTGTCTTAGCCTTGTTCAACTGAGGGTTATAGCTGTATCTGACTGGTGTTTCATCAGTAGTCAGTTATTAAAGTTTATTGCCAGTTTCTAATAGCATTCCCAAATAAGTGACAGGCCAAGACCTCCCTCACTTCTATGTAACGGAGAATTACGAAGTACAAGATCTTCTTAGATCCCACGGGCTTACAGATAGGGAAATCAATAACTTCTGGATAGAAGTATTCAGTGTAGCACTGGATGGTCTAGAAGACTTTGATATTGATTACGACCCTTTCGGGCCAGATCCATTTGACGATAACGATCCAGTCTCAGACGTCCCCGCACTTCACACACCAACTGAGTCAACTGACTCCACACCCTCGATCACCGAGGTACAACATCAGTGGGAACCTGCACTGTTCAAGATCCTTGTCCCAAACCCCACAACTTTAAATATCCATAGCCTATTTCATTCCGACACTCAATATATTGGAGAAGTAGCACCACCGTTCTCACCACCACCACCACCAGCATTCAGATCTCCATCGGTATCACAACCATCAAGATCCCTATCCCTGTTTACACCACCCCCAGATACATCAATATGTCAGATCAAGGAGAAGAAGATCTGACATCTGCGCAGTTGTTACAACTGCTGAATAATCAAAATAACACCATGTTGAAAATGGTGATAACACATCACACAAACATGCCACAATATGTATAAACATCCCAAGACATACATATGATACTATAGATCAACTTTACTTAATAGTAGTTAGGTTAGTTTGTTACATTTCTCCTTATTTTGCTCAAAGTTCGTCCCAAATTGCTTCCTATGTCTGGGGCGCGATATAGTGGACACCTAAACTCACGCCTCGGTGTATATTTTTGCTATGGACCACCATACGGCCCAATTTTACATAGATGTACGGGTAATACTGTACAACTGAGAACTTTGCTACATAATAGATCACTATTATCATCATCTATCTGTCTTAGCATTGTTCAACTGAGGGTTATAACTGCATCTGACTGGTGTTTCATCAGTAGTCAGTTATTAAAGTTTATTGCCAGTTTCTAATAGGTTATGGGCCCCGGCCTTTAACTGACACAAGAACTGTTATTGGACTTGGGGATCTTGTTGGTCTTTTTCTAGACCATTCACTTGATTTATTGGCAACTTGTGGTCAACTCTAGACCACTCAGAATTTGATTGGGAGCTCTTGGAGCAGAAAGCACACTTGGCACACACTATTGATTGGGGCATTCAAAGATGTCATCAGACCACAGTATTAAAATCAAACCTCTCACAAATGAAAATTATCAGGAGTGGGCAGGGGAGATGAAGGCACTATTGATGAGAGGTGGACTATGGAGGGTTGTGTCTGGCAAGGCTACAAAGCCTAAAGACGAGGAAGCATTGAACAAATGGGAGATCATGATAGAGAAGGCTGCAGGAGAGATCTACTTGGCTGTTGAAAGTGACCAAAGGGTGCACTTTAGAGGCAAAGAAGATGATCCTAAAGCAATGTGGGATGGTCTTGAAAAGGTCCATTTGAACAAGAAGCCTGGAGCCAGGTTCAATGCATATGATGAACTGTTCTCCATACACAAAAGTGATGATGAATCTCTCACTAATGTGGCAACAAGGGTTGAAAAGGCAATGGTTAACATCAAAAATCTTCGTCCAAGTGACTTCACTTTGGACACCCTTGATGATGAACTGCTGTGCATGGCAATGATTCGTGCCTTGCCAGAAGAATATGCCAATTTGTCCTCAAACTTGTTGTTGGTGGAGAACTTGAATAAAGCTACAATCCTTCAAGCCTTCAAGGCTGAAGAACTCAATCGTCAGCGACGTGCAGATGTGGGAGAGAGGGCAAACAAAATATCTGCCTCTAGTGGAAGTAGTGGTGGGCCACGATCCAGATCAACTTGCCACCATTGCAAGGAAGAGGGTCATTGGTACAAATATTGTCCCAAGAGAAGGAAATATGGTGGAAATAATGCCAAAAAGGCAGAGGAAGTGAAGGAGGCAGAGCCTGCTGTTGAGAAGGCTGGAAATGCAAGTACCTTGGTTGACTATGCACTTGCCACATCTGCTGACCATCGTTTTGATTGGAATACAGACTCGGGGGCCACTTCTCATATGACCCCACATAGACACTGGTTCAAAACATATACCCCTATGAGGAAACCAGTTAGATTGGCGGACAACACTGTTATATATTCAGAGGGTGTTGGGTCTGTGGTTTTTAGACCAATTATTGATGGAAAGGTGGCTAGAGACATTGAGATTACCAAAGTGCTACATGTACCAGGCTTGCAAAATAATTTGTTCTCAGTACTATACTTGACACAGCATAGAGGCTTTACAGTACATATCTCTAAATCTGCAATGAAGTTTATCTTAAATGGTCATGTGCCTTTTGTTGCAAACATTGGAAATGACAATATTGGTTATCTTGTTGGTGAAACACTTGTAGATGAAGAGTATGTGCGGTCTGCGGCAACATCATCAACTCTGCCTCTGGATCTGACTTTATGGCATAGGAGATTGGCCCACCATCACTATGAGAGTGTCAAGAATATGGCTAATGATAGCATGGTTGAGGGACTAACCATGACTTCTTCTAACAAGCCTGATCCTATCTGTGAACCATGTTTGGCTGGAAAAATGCATGCCAATCCATTTCCATCGTCGAAAAATCGTGCTACAAAGCTGTTGGAGCTCATTCACACTGATGTACATAAAGTGGGAGTTGCTACACATTCTGGTTACCAATATTGGGTTACATTCATAGATGATTACTCTCGATTTCGTGTTGTATTCCCTATCAAGACCAAGGACATGGTCTTTGATGCATTTAAAAGGTTCAAAGCTTATGCTGAGAATCATTTGGGTCAGTCAGTCAAAACACTTCGTGATGACAAAGGAGGAGAATACATGTCAAGAGAGTTTCAGAGATTTACAGATCAATGTGGCATTGTCAGGCAACACACAGTGCGAAATAGGCCACAACAGAATGGTGTGGCAGAACGGGCTAATAGGACATTGTCAGAGAGGATCACAGCTATGTTAGAAGAGTCTGGTTTGCCACCCAAGTTTTGGGGAGAGTGTTTGGCAGCACTTGTCCATGTTTGGAATCGTTGTCCAACATCTGCATTGGAAAAGAAGACACCTTTTGAGTTGTGGTATGGGAAAAAGCCAGATGTCAGTCATCTTCGAATCTGGGGATGCACAGCCTATGTGCATGTGCAAAAGGACAAACGTACTGTTTTGGGTTCACATATGGAGAAGTGTATCTTTATTGGATATCCTGAAGGTTACAAGGGCTGGAATTCTATAATCCAGTCACAAAGAAGTTGGTCATTTGTGAAAGGGCAGAGTTTGATGAACGTTACATGTTGGGTTCACGCTCTACTTCACAACCTCAGGTTACCAATGGGCAACATGCACCTCAGGAGCAACAGTACTACATTCCTGCACCAGCAATCCCTGTAGAGGCAGATGACGATGACACAGTGGCACCATTACCAAGAATAGATGAACCACATGACAGGCAGGAAGCACAGAAGGAGCAGGATGTGCAACCAGAGCAGCAGGTACAGGTTGAGGATCCACCAGTACCTCCAATAGATGAAAATGGACCAGCCAGGATGTAAAGGTGGATGATGATGAACATCAGACTCCACCACCACCTCCAGTAACTCCACCACCACCACCACCAGTAACTCCACCACCACGTGCTGTACCAGAACCAACCCTAGCTGCCAGGCGGCATAGGCGAGAGGTTCGACCTCCTGGTGAATGGTGGAAGATTGGAGGACTACACAAGCCATTAAAGTACACTGAATCATCAACTGATGAAGAGGATTTTGAAGATGCTGAATATGTGCATGCAGCATCATCTTCATCAATTGAATCAGAACCAAGTACTTATGCTGAAGCAATGGCTGGTCCTGATGCACAGAAATGGAAGAAGCTGCTTTGGAAGAGTTTAATGCACACCTGAAGAATGGCACTTGGGTTTTGGAAAAGCTACCTCCTGGAATGAAAGCTATTGGTTCAAAATGGGTATTCAAAATCAAAAGGAATGCAGATGGCACACTGGAACGATACAAGGCCAGGATTGTTGCAAAGGGCTACAATCAGAGGCCAGGATTTGATTACATGGAAATATTTGCCCCAACCATGCGTCAGGCCACTTTCGCCATCAGTCAGCAATCAGTGTTGCAAAGAACCCAGAGCATCATGGTCGCATGAAGCATCTAGACATGAGCTTCTACTGGCTTCGAGACAAAGTAGAGGAAGGGTTCATGCAACAGTCTACTTGCAAACAGATCAAATGCCAGCTGATTTGTTGACAAAGGCCTTGCCTAGAATCAAAGTTATTCTATTCAGGCAGCTGATGGGAGTAATACCTCATGAAGGCTTGTAGGATTGGGGGAAGGTTTGGATCTGAAGGATGATGATCCAGCATGGAATGAGAGAGCAGGACAGGTTCAGGGGAAGTCAGTGTCGGCTGTTTTAGAGAGATGTGTCATCAGGGGGAAGTGTTGAAAATGGTGATAACACATCACACAAACATGCCACAATATGTATAAACATCCCAAAACATACATATGATACTATAGATCAACTTTACTTAATAGTAGTTAGGTTAGTTTGTTACATTTCTCCTTATTTTGCTCAAAGTTTGTCCCAAATTGCTTCCTATGTCTGGGCGCGATATAGTGGACACCTAAACTCACGCCTCGGTGTATATTTTGCTATGGACCACCATATGGCCCAATTTTACATAGATGTACGGGTAATACTGTACAACCGAGAACTTTGCTACATAATAGATCACTATTATCATCATCTATCTGTCTTAGCATTGTTCAACTGAGGGTTATAACTGCATCTGACTGGTGTTTCATCAGTAGTCAGTTATCAAAGTTTATTGCCAGTTTCTAATAAAACCTTCAGTATTTTGGCTCATAATTTGAGTACATTTTTATTTGCATGAGCCATACAATTATGCCAGGTAGTAAATCAGCCAAGTTGACTAATTTGTTGTGAAGAAATCATCTTCATAGTATTTGTTGTAGGTGTCTTCAGGATCATATCTGATTTATAATCAGTATGCATATCCTGGTTAGTGAGAAGAACATACTCATCCCAATAACTGTTATCTATTTCATTAATAGATTTTTCCTCAACCTCTTTCTCATTATGAGAAATTTCTTCATCATCTATCCTAGCTTTAGATATACATGCATCAACAAAGTCTTCTTCTATAAGATCTTTTCCTTTTCCTTTAAGATGTTTGATTCTTTTCATTATTTTTAATGTCTCAGAATTGACTCTGTTAATGTTTGGTCCAATTCTATTGGCCAATTTCGAAGGAGAAGGTTGTGGAATATCCACATCCATGTCATGGTTATCAAATATAACCATGTTAGCAAATTTTCTAAGATCCACTTTATCCCTCTTGGATAATTCTCTGGGAGCATTAGCAGCTATAGATAGGAGATTAAGTTTTCTTTTCCTATTATCTCTATGTTGCTTATTAGACTCCCAGTTAGGTCCTCTTTGTTTCCAGGAGGTACATATGCAGGTTTATTACTTGGACCTGCTTGCACATTATTTGGGACATATTTCCCTTTAGGCAAATTAACTCTGGGTGTAAATCCAGGTTTCTTATAGGGTTTTTTGCCTTTAGAGAATTTGTTCTCACTCCTTTGAACAAAATTTGCAGATGGATTCCCTGAGTCAGCTTTACAATGCTGCCATTCATTCTCTATCTCAGGAATGAGATCTTTCAACTTAGTCTCTCCTAGTTTCATTTTTAGGAGGACATAAGTTTTGAATGAATCCCAGGATGATGGTAATCGATCTAAGACTTCCATATATTGGAAATCATCATCAAATTTCTTTTCATTCTGATCCATTTCAGCCCAGAGTTCCATTCACTCATGGACTGATTCTGCAGGACTCTTCCCTTTCAAGAATTCCCAAGTTTTTGTCTTTTTATTTAAATACAGCTACTGCTCCAGGTTTAGCAAATGCAGCAATAAGTGCATCCCAGGTGGCTTTTGACATGTCTTTTGTATATAGTTTAAGAGAACTGGGCAAGTGAGTGATATTAATCCATTTGCTTTATTGTCATTTTCTAGCCCTCTAGGTGTAACTTCCATTTCTGGGTAAGTGCTGACACTTGTGCAGCTGTTACACTTGGTGCATTCATTGTTTCCTGATCTGCAACTGTATATTCAACATGTGTAATGCCTCCATTCACATATTGCCAGACAGATTTGGATTGGAGCATAGCCTTCATTAATTGTTCCCAGTGTTCCAATTACTGGAAGGAACCCTTTAATATGGGAACTCATCCTGTGTCACTGTTGTGTCCACACCAAGAGATAATGGCTTTTATTTGTTTGAGCAATTTTATCAATATTTGCCCAGCCATATTTTCCTTTGTGGACAATGTGAAATGGAAATGTCCATTCTGCTGCTCAACTAGAGTGAAGCCAATGTCTTCATGAAGACTAGCTCATTTCAGACATTTCCTTAATAGTAGGATATGCCTTCCACACATATTTTGGCAGTGCTCTAAGTTTGTCTGCTGCCAAATAACAGAAACCTGGTCTTTTCCAGATAGGTTTCTGATGTGTGTGAGTTAACACTCTATTCGTTGATTGTATTTTGATAAATTCACCCTTCTCTGATGGGTGATCCTTTTGAGCAGCTAAGAATGTTTCATTCTCATCATCAGATAATTCCCAATGGGAATTATCAGAACCATAAAGAAGATCTTCAAAGGTTTGATCCTTTGATTCCTTTAACTCCCCATGAGTAGGAATTCTATTTCTAGGTTCTTTAGATCTAGCAGTGACTTGGATATTATCAGTTTTCAATTTTAACTGATTTTCCTTCTGATGTTGTTTCTTGACTCTTTTCTTTTCATGAGCCAATCTTTGTTTGTCAGATTCTTTGGAGAGCCAAGATTCTGCATTTTCTGCACAAATTCTTTGTTCATCCACCTCTTCTGCAATTTATTAATTGCAAGTTTAACCTTTGTATTTTTTTGTATATGATCTATACACTCTTTAAGGTTGGCCTGTTCTTGTGATTCAATGATCTCATGTGTTTCTTTGAGATCATGTCTTAATTTGTCATTATGACTCATTAAGACATCACATGTGTTAACCACTTTTCTAACAGTACCAGCTATATCTTTAATTGTATCTGATGATTACTCATCATGATGTGAGCATCCTCCACTAGATCATGTGTATCATGCAATTCACATAGTCTTTTAAAGTGAGTGGTGGGGTCACTTCTTCTTTGTTTGACTACATGAATTTTATTGGGCATGATACCCATATTTACAAAGGTTTGGCAATTGCTTGCCACTCCTTAATATCTTTATATGATAGTTTCCCATCATATCTCCCCGTGTCTCTCCTTCCTGGTTCCCCCCAGAGGATGGTGTTGAAAAATGGTGATAACACATCACACAAACATGCCACAATATGTATAAACATCCCAATACATATGATACTATAGATCAACTTTACTTAATAGTAGTTAGGTTAGTTTGTTACATTTCTCCTTATTTTGCTCAAAGTTCGTCCCAAATTGCTTCCTATGTCTGGGGCGCGATATAGTGGACACCTAAACTCACGCCTCGGTGTATATTTTTGCTATGGACCACCATACGCCCAATTTTACATAGATGTACGGGTAATACTGTACAACTGAGAACTTTGCTACATAATAGATCACTATTATCATCATCTATCTGTCTTAGCATTGTTCAACTGAGGGTTATAACTGCATCTGACTGGTGTTTCATCAGTAGTCAGTTATTAAAGTTTATTGCCAGTTTCTAATAGGTTATGGGCCCCGGCCTTTAACTGACACAAGAACTGTTATTGGACTTGGGGATCTTGTTGGTCTTTTTCTAGACCATTCACTTGATTTATTGGCAACTTGTGGTCAACTCTAGACCACTCAGAATTTGATTGGGAGCTCTTGGAGCAGAAAGCACACTTGGCACACACTATTGATTGGGGCATTCAAAGATGTCATCAGACCACAGTATTAAAATCAAACCTCTCACAAATGAAAATTATCAGGAGTGGGCAGGGGAGATGAAGGCACTATTGATGAGAGGTGGACTATGGAGGGTTGTGTCTGGCAAGGCTACAAAGCCTAAAGACGAGGAAGCATTGAACAAATGGGAGATCATGATAGAGAAGGCTGCAGGAGAGATCTACTTGGCTGTTGAAAGTGACCAAAGGGTGCACTTTAGAGGCAAAGAAGATGATCCTAAAGCAATGTGGGATGGTCTTGAAAAGGTCCATTTGAACAAGAAGCCTGGAGCCAGGTTCAATGCATATGATGAACTGTTCTCCATACACAAAAGTGATGATGAATCTCTCACTAATGTGGCAACAAGGGTTGAAAAGGCAATGGTTAACATCAAAAATCTTCGTCCAAGTGATTCACTTTGGACACCCTTGATGATGAACTGCTGTGCATGGCAATGATTCGTGCCTTGCCAGAAGAATATGCCAATTTGTCCTCAAACTTGTTGTTGGTGGAGAACTTGAATAAAGCTACAATCCTTCAAGCCTTCAAGGCTGAAGAACTCAATCGTCAGCGACGTGCAGATGTGGGAGAGAGGGCAAACAAAATATCTGCCTCTAGTGGAAGTAGTGGTGGGCCACGATCCAGATCAACTTGCCACCATTGCAAGGAAGAGGGTCATTGGTACAAATATTGTCCCAAGAGAAGGAAATATGGTGGAAATAATGCCAAAAAGGCAGAGGAAGTGAAGGAGGCAGAGCCTGCTGTTGAGAAGGCTGGAAATGCAAGTACCTTGGTTGACTATGCACTTGCCACATCTGCTGACCATCGTTTTGATTGGAATACAGACTCGGGGGCCACTTCTCATATGACCCCACATAGACACTGGTTCAAAACATATACCCCTATGAGGAAACCAGTTAGATTGGCGGACAACACTGTTATATATTCAGAGGGTGTTGGGTCTGTGGTTTTTAGACCAATTATTGATGGAAAGGTGGCTAGAGACATTGAGATTACCAAAGTGCTACATGTACCAGGCTTGCAAAATAATTTGTTCTCAGTACTATACTTGACACAGCATAGAGGCTTTACAGTACATATCTCTAAATCTGCAATGAAGTTTATCTTAAATGGTCATGTGCCTTTTGTTGCAAACATTGGAAATGACAATATTGGTTATCTTGTTGGTGAAACACTTGTAGATGAAGAGTATGTGCGGTCTGCGGCAACATCATCAACTCTGCCTCTGGATCTGACTTTATGGCATAGGAGATTGGCCCACCATCACTATGAGAGTGTCAAGAATATGGCTAATGATAGCATGGTTGAGGGACTAACCATGACTTCTTCTAACAAGCCTGATCCTATCTGTGAACCATGTTTGGCTGGAAAAATGCATGCCAATCCATTTCCATCGTCGAAAAATCGTGCTACAAAGCTGTTGGAGCTCATTCACACTGATGTACATAAAGTGGGAGTTGCTACACATTCTGGTTACCAATATTGGGTTACATTCATAGATGATTACTCTCGATTTCGTGTTGTATTCCCTATCAAGACCAAGGACATGGTCTTTGATGCATTTAAAAGGTTCAAAGCTTATGCTGAGAATCATTTGGGTCAGTCAGTCAAAACACTTCGTGATGACAAAGGAGGAGAATACATGTCAAGAGAGTTTCAGAGATTTACAGATCAATGTGGCATTGTCAGGCAACACACAGTGCGAAATAGGCCACAACAGAATGGTGTGGCAGAACGGGCTAATAGGACATTGTCAGAGAGGATCACAGCTATGTTAGAAGAGTCTGGTTTGCCACCCAAGTTTTGGGGAGAGTGTTTGGCAGCACTTGTCCATGTTTGGAATCGTTGTCCAACATCTGCATTGGAAAAGAAGACACCTTTTGAGTTGTGGTATGGGAAAAAGCCAGATGTCAGTCATCTTCGAATTGGGGATGCACAGCCTATGTGCATGTGCAAAAGGACAAACGTACTGTTTTGGGTTCACATATGGAGAAGTGTATCTTTATTGGATATCCTGAAGGTTACAAGGGCTGGAAATTCTATAATCCAGTCACAAAGAAGTTGGTCATTTGTGAAAGGGCAGAGTTTGATGAACGTTACATGTTGGGTTCACGCTCTACTTCACAACCTCAGGTTACCAATGGGCAACATGCACCTCAGGAGCAACAGTACTACATTCCTGCACCAGCAATCCCTGTAGAGGCAGATGACGATGACACAGTGGCACCATTACCAAGAATAGATGAACCACATGACAGGCAGGAAGCACAGAAGGAGCAGGATGTGCAACCAGAGCAGCAGGTAGAGGTTGAGGATCCACCAGTACCTCCAATAGATGAAAATGGACCAGCCCAGGATGTAAAGGTGGATGATGATGAACATCAGACTCCACCACCACCACCAGTAACTCCACCACCACGTGCTGTACCAGAACCAACCCTAGCTGCCAGGCGGCATAGGCGAGAGGTTCGACCTCCTGGTGAATGGTGGAAGATTGGAGGACTACACAAGCCATTAAAGTACACTGAATCATCAACTGATGAAGAGGATTTTGAAGATGCTGAATATGTGCATGCAGCATCATCTTCATCAATTGAATCAGAACCAAGTACTTATGCTGAAGCAATGGCTGGTCCTGATGCACAGAAATGGAAAGAAGCTGCTTTGGAAGAGTTTAATGCACACCTGAAGAATGGCACTTGGGTTTTGGAAAAGCTACCTCCTGGAATGAAAGCTATTGGTTCAAAATGGGTATTCAAAATCAAAAGGAATGCAGATGGCACACTGGAACGATACAAGGCCAGGATTGTTGCAAAGGGCTACAATCAGAGGCCAGGATTTGATTACATGGAAATATTTGCCCCAACCATGCGTCAGGCCACTATTCGCCTCGTCCTAGCTCTGGCAGCCATAGATGACTTGCATTTACGCTCTGTTGACATCTCACATGCATTCATTAATGGAGACATTGATACAGAGGTTTATATGACACAACCTCCAGGATTTCGGGAGTTGGGTCCAGATTATGTTTGCAGGTTAAGCAAGTCCATCTATGGATTGAAACAGGCTGCCAGGCTATGGAATGAGAAGTTGCATGCTGCTCTGCTTGACATGGGATTCAAGCGTGTGCGATCAGACCCATCCATGTACATTTATGAAAGAAACAATGTACGGATCATAATGCCAGTATTTGTTGATGACATTACCTTGCCTTCAAAGTCACAACCTGCTCTGGATAAGGCAGTCAGTGATTTAGCAAAGCACTTCAAGCTTCGAGATTTGGGGAGACATCCTACTTGTTGGGAGTGGCCATTAGAAGAGTCAGGTCACAAAGGAAGATCTTCCTATCTCAAAAGCAATACATTAAAGATGTCTTGAAGCGTTTTGCAATGGAGAATTGTCATACTGTGGACACACCTATGAATCCTGGTCTAAAATTGTCTCGAGAACAGAGTCCTACCACTGATGAGGAGAAGGAAGCCATGAAGGACATTCCTTACATTAGTGCAGTTGGCTCAGTCATGTACCTGGCAATGATGACAAGACCTGATATTGCATATACTGCTGGGGTTCTGGCCAGATTCAATTCCAATCCTGGGATGGCTCATTGGAAGCAGTGAAGCATTTACTCAGGTACTTGAATGGAACTATAGATATGGAACTCTGCCTAGGACCTGACCCGGAGACAAATGAGCTTATTAGAGCTTATGCTGATGCAGACCATGGTGGTAACAGAGACAATGGGAAGTCTACAACTGGATATGTGATCAAAATGGGATCTGGAGCAGTCAGCTGGAGCAGCAAACTGCAACCAATTGTGACACTCTCAACCACAGAGGCAGAGTATGTATGCAGAGCATGATTTGTGCTGGAAGGAGCATTAGGTGGTTTCAAAGTACTGTGGAGAATGGCGCTGAGGTTACCCATGTCCCAAGGGCTTCAACTTTACACATGGTATAATCAGTCAGCAATCAGTGTTGCAAAGACCCAGAAGCTCCTGGTCGCATGAAGCATCTAGACATGAGCTTCTACTGGCTTCGAGACAAAGTAGAGGAAGGGTTCATGCACCAGTTCTTGCTAACAGACGCATCAAATGCCAGCTGATTTGTTGCAAAGGCCTTGCCTAGAATCAAAGTTATTCTATTCAGGCAGCTGATGGGAGTATACCTCATGAAGGCTTGTAGGATTGGGGGGAAGGTTTGGATCTGAAGGATGATCCAGCATGGAATGAGAGAGCAGGACAGGTTCAGGGGAAGTCAGTGTCGGCTGTTTTAGAGAGATGTGTCATCAGGGGGAGTGTTGAAAATGGTGATAACCATCTACACAACATGCCACAATATGTTTAAACATCCCAAAACATACATATTGATACTATAGATCAACTTTACTTATAGGTTAGGTTGTTTGTACATTTTCTCCTTTTTTGCTCAAAGTTCGTCCCAAATTGCTTCCTATGTCTGGGGCGATATAGTGGACACTAAACTCACGCCTTAGGATATATTTTTGCTTATGGACCCGACAGCCATCTTTTACATAGATGTACGGGTAATACTGTGACAACTGAGAACTTTGCTACATAATAGATCACTATTATTTCATCTATCTGTCTTAGCATTGTTCAACTGTGGGTTATAATGCATCTGACTGGTGTTTCATCAGTAGTCAGTTATAAGTTTATTGCCAGTTCTCTAATAAGGCTAACACCTTGTGGAAATGCACAAATCAGGAACACTTATCCAATCTTGTGCACTATGCCATTTTGGATTTGATGTCGTCAACTAACACTAGAATACATTGAACAATGGTGAACATTATCGAGGCATAGCACTTGGCAGTACACCCAGTTATTTTTAAACTTTCATGTTATGCAGAATGCACATAGACAATTTCTTCTAATTTGGCGTGGAACAGAAAAAAACAGGTCTTGTGACAAGACAGGCTTCTGTTGAGAATGTAATCACTTGTCAATTGAAGGTGATTTTCAAGTTGTCCCCATTTGATGTCACATTTACATTGTCCAAACAGTTTCAAATTGATGAAGATGAAGCAAGTGAGATGCAGACAATGATATCTTTATTGAAACATAACAGGGCTGCACTTACACTAGCTAAGTAAGGTTTGCCAATTTTACTTACATGTGCTTAGGCTAGGTATGTTGCCTAACTAAAAGTTGTAGTTTTGTGAAAAAACTGAAGGGATCGTTGCTCTGAACCACCTCCTTATATATGTTTCTATAACCCTAACCTAAGTGCCGTGTGATCTACCTATTAGCATATGTAATACCAGATACTGCTAATGAGTCTTCTGAAGTCTTCATTCTATTAATATTCCTTCTAGATGTGTCTTGCTATGACATCATATCCTTCTCTAATGACTCATGCATGAGTCATTCCTAGTTCAATAGAAATTCTCCATAAATTCTATCATGACATCATCAATATTCTAATATGATGTGTTTATGGTCATTTATGAATAGTCAGGTGATTGTCAATAGGATGAGTCATGTCACTCACCATGCTATTGTACAATGGGTGTTGATATGTGTGTGACGTGTGCTCAGCAAACAGATGGTTATGTTATGTAGCTTGCAGTTCAATATGAAAACACTACATTAATCATTTTCTTATTAGATAGGATATGATTAGATTAAGATATTCATGTACATTAGTTATTGTAATGAATGATACTAATTCTAATGTAATGATCTATAATAACTATCAGAGTTTCAAACAATCTGATGCTAGATATCACATTACACTGGTGGAGGGTAAGTCACATCGTGATTTATTTATGTCTTGCCATGCTCACATTATTTGTCACCCAAGTTGGATTCAGAAGTACAATAAGATCTGATGACAATTTCAGTGGAAACCATCTGCCATGCACACCAAAATCAAGAACTTCAAACAGAGTCACCCCAGAATGCAGGAGCATATGAGTCCATGCCTCTGGCAAAGCTTGGTTTCCAAAGCTGTTGCCAGTGATGGCGTGGATTGCATGATGGGAGTTCGTATGACCCTGGCACAGCTCTCCTCACAACTCCCTGATGTTCTAATCGGTTCTGTAGTTAATAGAGCACAACAGAGGCCCGTTGTGTTAGGAACAAAATCCCGACACAACCACAAGCCTTGGAGAGGTAAGAGAATAGAGACGAGTGTATTGGGACACAATTAGATATCAGGATACCCTTGGATGTTGACGCCTTAAGGGCCCCCAACAGAAGACTTTAGAAAGAGAGGAGGTGAGGGAGTAGAGAGAAAACCTCAAGAGAAAGCTCGACCTGGGACTCTGGGTGTTACTTGCTCAGTTTATATACTCAGAGGTGGTCTGCTGCACGCACTCAAATAGTAATACACATGGTAAGTATGAGTAAAATAAATAGGAGCATAGTATATTGCCCCCGTTGCTTAGCCAGTTGGTAAGCCTGAGTCATAGTCCATGTCATCGGATCAGGTAGTCTAGTAATCTACTTCTATGTTATCCTATCTATCTATCTTAGCGCTGACGTAGAGATAGTAGCACCAATCTGACTAAGTGTTGGCTGACACTCATGTAAATAAAGGATAATTGTCTTGAATTTGGACTAGTGAACGTCATGACAATAGACCAGTAAGCTGGGTGAGAGCAAAACTATCCTAGAGTCTATCGACACGACACCTTACTATACCCCAACCCATGGTCTTGCGCGGCAGCCATCATGCCCCTAGGCTATGCGCGGCGCAGGCAATGACACCAAGCGACTAATCTAATGCCCTTTCCCGTCATGCCCCAATTCCCACATAATCACCTATTGGTCGCCTGTTATCTAGGCCACAAGCCCCTGGTGACCTAACTGCTGACCGTAATTGATTGAGCGCGCTCAACATAGGGGTTGTTGTAGCTCTTTACACACTGAGCACCTTGTCCTTCTGGGTGGATACAGGCTTGCCAATGACGTGTTGGTGATCTTGTTGAAAACATGTAGACCTTCCAAGATGCCGGAATCTTTAACTGATTACACAAGACGTGCAACCTTTGGTTTACAACTTCAGGGAGCGCAACAACTTGCCATCAAATGTTTATTTGTAAGCACGATTGTGGGGAGATTTTCTGTGTAAGGTAAACCTTGTCCCTGGCTTTATATTTCCTGTGCCGGTGCCTTGTTTTTATCATACCGCTTTTTTATGACTTGCCATGTTTATTTTGCACCTCCGTTGCCTTGGATCGTTACAGTTCCTCAACTTCGCTTGGCAAGTTCTTCGACTGGGCAACCACTGTGGGTGGTGTAATGGGATTTAATCCCTTGTTGGATGGGCTGGCATCCATTGTTCATGCAAAAAGTGCGATACAACCATCCTTGACGACGTGTACCCCATCATTGTGCAAAACCTGCACATGCAGCCGCTCACTCACCAGTTTCTTGACAGTGGTTCACAAACGATGGTCAGGAACTCCTTGACTGTTGGATTGCTACATGTGACCTGACCCAGGGGATGAACCTGGGACTCAATCGCACTATCCGGGTGGCACGTTCTAGACCACTGAGGGCTACCAGGTTTAGTAGTAGGCTCTACTACAAGACCGTGTAAAGATGGCCTTAACCCCAGGTTTCAACCTAGAACCCTTGCAAGACTGTATGCCACACAGGTACTGCTTGTGCAAACTAGCATGTCCTAGTCCTGTTCGACTGCTTAGGTAGGCGCCTGTAGAACGTTCTTATGGCATAATTCAACATGACTTCCTTGTTAACTCCTCTCATTTGTCCATCCATTTGGGTGACTACATGGCTAGAATCAGTTTTGCTTTGATGCATACATCCATACTAGGTCATCCATATTCTGAATGGAGATTGAGGGCCTCAATCAACTGCTGACTTTACCTAGGAATTCGTTCTCTGATTACATTGTCTCGGAAATAAAACGCACCACCTCTTTGTGATGTAATATTGGACGTTTGTAGTGCAATGAAAATAGGCCTTCTTGGTGAATTGGGGTCCGTAACCCGCCATGACCATGTCATTGCCTTTGAGATTCTTTGGTAAAAGGTCGCAATTAAGTCAAGGATATATGCTACCCATGGTTCCTGATGGTATTTATTAGATGTAGAAGGATTCCGCCTGTCCTGTTGTCCAGTTTAGCGCATTGACTGTTTTCAATCAGGGATTGTATCTGTTTGATGTCTTAACGCATGTTCAGCCACTATAATCTCAAGTTAATCAATTCTAATGTTTGACTACTCCAGAGTGTTCCATGAATGGATTACGCCGCAATCATACTCTCCTCTTAACCGGTGTTTTTTTTTTTAGCAGGGATATATTCGCCCTTTCCATTGCTACAATTCCTTTCTCAATGGTGGTAGTCCAGATTTCCTGATTTCCACGTCCTTCTGCACTTGTGTCTCCCTTGTCATTTTGGATTTTTGCAACCATCCCTTAGTAGTTCATCAAACGCTTGGTCATCATCCAGAATTTGTACACAGATGTTTTTTAGGAGGATGATGCCTTTGTTATCATTTTGACCTCATTCATGTCCTGCTCGCTGGATAGCAGTCTGCCTTGAGTTGGATTATCCTGATCATGCTTGATGATCAAATTTGTACTCCTGTAATTCCGTGCCTTGTGGCTTGGTCTCGGTTTGAATTCTGGGCTTTTCGGAAAATATGTCAAATTTTGCTGATCCGTCAGTACTTTCCATCTATTCTTTTTGCCCCTTGAGATAGTGAGACCCATTTCGTAAAATGCTGCATTACAGCCAACATTCTCCTTGTCATAGATCTCATATCTCATTCTGCATCGTTGAGGCCTTGAAAATAAAAGCCACCAGTCTCCATTGTTGGTCCTTGCCTTGTTGGGACAAAATTCCGCCAATTGCAAATAAGAGGCATCCACTTCCACCTGAAATTGTCCCTTGTCGTCAGGGATTTTAAGGACAACCTCCCTCACCACCAAGGTCTTTCAGTCCTGAAAGGCCACAGACTGAATTTCCGTCCACAACCAGTCAACCTTGCCGTCAGCTTAGTGAGTGGCTTAGCCACCTGCACAAAACCTTGTACAAAACGCCAGTAAAAGTTGAATAAAGCCCAAGAGTTGCTGTAATTCCTTTTTACAAGTTGGCTCCAGCCAGGACGCAATTGCATCCACCTTGCCCTTCTCCATGCAAATTTGAATCCGTACTAATGACTAGGCCCAGAATCAATTTGTGGTTGGTCAAACAACACTTTTCTGGTTTCAGGGATAGTTGCAGTTTTCAACTTTGCCAGGATATGATTCACATGCTTAGTGTGCTCCTTCTTGGGACTTGGAAAAAACCAAAATGTCATCCATATAGATGACCACCCATCCTTCCACAATTTCTTGTCTGAAGATATTGTTCATCATTTTTGGAGGTTGTGGGTGAGTTAGTTAGCCACAAAAACATGACCAATGGTTCAAATAGTCGTGATTTGTCCGAAAAGCTGCTTTCCATTCTATTGCCTTCTTATCCAAACATTATTGTACCCCCAATGAATATCCATTTTTGAGAAACCTTAGCCTGTGACAACTTGTCCACCAATTCTCCAATAAGTGGTAAGAGGTATCAATTTTTTATTGTCATTTCATTCAACTGTTGGTAATCTTGGACAGGCTGTAATTTTCCATCCTTCTTTTGACAAAAAAGAATGGAGACGCCATGGGCAACTTGCTAGGTTGAATGCACCCGGATTCCAAATTTCCCTCAAGAATTCATCTAGCTGGGCCTGCTCATCTCGACTTAAGTGGATAAATTTTACAATCCACAGCCTTGGATCCTGGTATTAGCTCAATCGCATGATTCCCAGGGCGTCTTGTGTGGCAATTCATTGAACATTTCCCTTTTCAAAAACCTTTTGGTGTCCAAGATAGTGTTCTGGAACACTTCCTCTAATGAACGCTTTTTTGCTGTGTCAGCCTCCTTGGCTGCAATATCCATTGCTACCGAATGTAGCTTGAATTCGGGTTTCCTGATATGCACTGCAAGTAACTTTTCTCCTTCTTCTAGAGGTTCCATAGGTTCCACTCCGTTTCTGGGTTATCTCCATGTGGGAACAAATCCCAACACGTTCCTGGACATCTTGTGAATCGCACTTCTTGTTTTTCAGTCCATCACTGGTGTGATGCTGTAACCAATCATGTCCCAGCAGATATCGTCTTGCCTAATCCTGCAACTCCGCATTCAATGATTTCCTCATGGCTTCCTATCTGTAGTTTGAATTGAACCATGTATTAGAGACTTCCTAATGTGTTTTGAGTTCCATCGGACTTATATACTGGCATTGTCGAAGAAGCTTTTGTTTATTAATTTGTGTCATTCCACAAACTCTGTACTAATGCAGGATCCTGTGCATCCTGAATCTACTAATGCAATACGTTGATTTGCACCCCAGTGTCCATGGTAGTGATTGTTCCTTTCAAGTTCATTTCCTGTTGTCCTGTAGCCTTGACAACACTTTGCCTTAATCGTGTTAGGTTCCACAATGCCTCAGCTTCTGATTGTTGATTTACTATTAACCAAACTTTCAGTTGCCTCATTAGTTGTTTGTTATGAACCCATTCTTTTAAACACCGCACCACAGTGTCTTTATCCTGTTGCCAAATTCTCCTGAGTGCCCCGAGCAGGAGACCAAGTTTTTATCTGGGGTTTGCACTCACACTTAAGTTCTGAATTCGATGGACATAGGAAGAACATTCATATACAGATCTGGCTAATATATTAATACATGAGTCCTTGTCCGAAATTGAATCTCTATCAGCCAGCAGTGCAGAGCACTTGCCTACTGGCTGTCACAAAACCCTTTTCTTTTCCGTATTCTTTCCATTGCTCTGTTGAATTATGACCATAAGAACTGTTCTCAGGCGCCTTACCTAAGCAGTCTGACACAGGACTAGACATGTGCTAGGTTTGCACAAGCGTACCTGTGTGGCATCAGTCTTGCAAGGGTTTAGGTTTGAAACCTGCGGGTAAGGGCCATCTGTACAGGTCTTAGTTAGTGAGCTCTACTACTAAACCTGGTAGCTCAGTGGTTAGAGCGTGCCACCTGGATAGTGGATGAGGTCCCAGGTTCAATCCCTGGTCAGGTCACTTTTATGCAATCCAACATGCTCCTCAGTGAGCTCTTCCACCTTTAACTCCCAAATATGGCCTTCCCTTTTCCTCCAGTTGAACCACTTTGGGTTCCGGACAATCTCCTGGCAAAGTGTCCTTCTTTGCCGCAGTTGTAGCATGCCCCATGTGTCGTTTCGCCTTATCCATGTCCATGGCCTTGGGATCTCTACTGGACGTTGACATGGTGGGCATGCTATGTTGTATTGGTGCCTTGGTTTCCTTAGCCACCAGTGTGCTCTTTGTATTCATTACGGCTCTTCTTTTCACCATATCGCTCTTTTGCCCTGCAGTATACTCGTGCCAGCTGCACCACCCAATCCTGGATTGTTCTCAGGATGTGTCATCCACTAGGTTCTCCATGTCTGATCAACTCTGCACCCAGTGCAGGGTTAATCCTGTTGAGGAATGATCTTTAAGTGCGTTTTCTCCCCAGCCCACAAGGTGATAGATAGTGTGTTGAATTTGATAATATAATCCTCAATAGGAGTATTTCATTGTTCTAATTTCATCAAATCGTCTGTCACATGCTGTTTGGTTTTGGTAGACATAGAGCAAGCGTGCATCGCCGCCTTAAATGCTGCCCAGGTGGTCCATGGGTATTTGGCTGTATTGGGTGGATGGGTCCACTGCAATGGTTGATCTTTGGGCTGTAATGGAGCTCAATGTCCGTTGTTCACCTCCACCCATGTCAGATCCAAAGGATAGCGCGTAGGAGCATGTGCATGCTTTCCTTCGTATTCCTCATCTGCCTTTTGGATCTCTTGGAGTTTCACTCCAGCCCATTCTCCTGCGCGATTTCCTTTGCCTTTCCTAGTGTGATACAAACAAATGACAATACATCTTCAGAGTGTTGTTTCCTGTGCCAATGTATAACACACCTCCATAGTATGCAACCAGTTGTCCACTTGACTTGGATCACCTTCAAAGTGATCGGGCATCTCAGCTTTTGTCAATGGAGCCAGTGATGGACGAGGATGTGTGGTGCGTGCCACTCATCCAAGATGTTGGTTAGAAGTTGTCCAAAACCATTGACAGTTGCCATTCTGGCCTCTCCATGTCCTCGATTTGCTGTGCTCTGTTTTCCACATTGTCCTGATTTGTCCCGGTAAAGGGAATCTGCAGTGGTAATGCATGCGCCATTGCGCTAGTGGACGATCAGGAAGTCCCTGAGTCTGGCAGCCATCTGGACGGTCCATTGAAAGGCGCCAACGTGGTATCATCCGTATCCTTTGAGAATCCAGTCCTCCATTTGAGTCCAGGCATTAAGGCCCTGAGATACACGTTCTACATGGATACATCCTTCGCATCCATACATCTTTCATGCTCTTACATTCACCTGTAACTCCCTCATTTGTCAGTCGAACTGGTAGATCTCCTGGATCTGCGGGTATGCCAGCCATTTGAAACTGTTCCGTTCTATGCCAGTGATCTATTTGTTGAAAATGGTGATAACACATCCACAAAACATGCCACAATATGTATAAACATCCAAACAACTACATATGATACTATAGATCAACTTTACTTAATAGTAGTTAGGTTAGTTTGTTACATTCTCCTTATTTTGCTCAAAGTTCGTCCCAAATTGCTTCCTATGTCTGGGGCGCGATATAGTGGACACCTAAACTCACGCCTCAGTGTATATTTTTGCTATGGACCACCATACAGCCAATTTTACATAGATTGATGGGTAATACTGTACAACCGAGAACTTTGCTACATAATAGATCACTATTATCATCATCTATCTGTCTTAGCATTGTTCAACTGAGGGTTATAACTGCATCTGACTGGTGTTTCATCAGTAGTCAGTTATTAAAGTTTATTGCCAGTTTCTAATAAACTTTGCTACATAATAGATCACTATTATCATCATCTATCTGTCTTAGCATTGTTCAACTGAGGGTATAACTGCATCTGACTGGTGTTTCATCAGTAGTCAGTTATTAAAGTTTATTGCCAGTTTTTAATACTATTTCCATCATTTCTGTGTGTTATGCAAGTTACTGGGTCCCACTCTATCATCCAGTCCTCTGCCGTAATTACTGGTCTGTCATGCCAATTCCAATTACTGCCACGAGTACGCATGATTGTGTTAAACTCCGCTTTTTTGGCTTTGATTGCTTCAGCATACATGGGAACCTTTGGTGGCATTGGAGGTGGTGTAGATTGTTTCGAGGTCCTGGGAGGAGTAGACCCAGTGAAACAATAAAACAGAGGCTGACTTGGGATGCCTCCGAGGTCATGGGAAAATGCCAAATGAGTTCAGCGGCGCCCAGTGCTGGCTGAGGCTCCGATGGGGCTCAAACGAGTGTTGGAGGCAAAGGGGAAACTGTATTTCAAAACTACGTAGCACATTTATGTACCTACTGCCATACAGCGTACATGAGGACTCAGAGCGCTGGTCTCCAAGGGTCCGAAGGGGTTCTAAGGGGTCCGAGAGGGTATGGTGATGCTCAATGACGCTTGGTTGTGCTCAATGAGGCTCAGTATTGCTCGGAGGGGCTTGTCTGGCTTTGTTGGCATCGGAAATGAGTGTTGAGGGTCCGAGGGTCAGGCGGTGCAGATGTGAGCATTGGGCATCGGTCTCAGGCTGGCCCAATTTGAATTGTTACACAGTGATTAAATACAGGACCGGGTTTAGTTTGCTCGTGTGCACAGGTACGCTGGACAGTTCTGCATCACCACCTTCACATTTGATTGAAAGGGTCGAACCTGTATATGATCGGGCCTTCTTCTTTTTCTTGTTCTGGCAGAAGAAGCCCTTGCCTCCCTATCAAGCTCGCTTGTTGTATGTTGTTCCCCTTGCAATCATTTTGTCAATGCTACCCCAATCCCAGATGTTGTCACCATCCTCTTCTCGGATCATAAATTCTTCCAGTATGTGGAATCAATCCTGTTGACAGTTATCTTGGAGACTGAACCACACAAATGGGTTTCTGAGTTTGGTGTTCCATGACACGATTTTGGTGACTGGGCCAGGCCGGCCAGTGATATAGATCATAATACTCTGGTTTAAACAGGTACATATAACAGTAGCCTGGTTTCTGCCAATGATAATTGGGATGGTCCTCATTTGTTGGGACCCCAGGTAATATGACCCTTTCCTGGTTTTCGACCCAGTGCTCTGTGTATTCTTCCTTGGTTCAGATTCCCCAGTCGGTTAGATGCAGGTGTTGAAAATGGTGATAACACATCACACAAACATGCCACAATATGTATAAACATCCCAAGACATACATATGATACTGTAGATCAACTTTACTTAATAGTAGTTAGGTTAGTTTGTTACATTTCTCCTTATTTTGCTCAAAGTTCGTCCCAAATTGCTTCCTATGTCTGGGGCGCGATATAGTGGACACCTAAACTCATGCCTCGGTGTATATTTTTGCTATGGACCACCATACGGCCCAATTTTACATAGATGTATGGGTAATACTGTAACAACTGAGAACTTTGCTACATAATAGATCACTATTATCATCATCTATCTGTCTTAGCATTGTTCAACTGAGGGTTATAACTGCATCTGTCTGACTGGTGTTTCATCAGTAGTCAGTTATTAAAGTTTATTGCCAGTTTCTAATATGGGGCGCAAGCCGGACCTTTGGGAGCTGGTAGACAGGATGTTCCCTGAGTCAGTCGTGACCCAGTTGTTGACTAGTTGAATTGAGGCTGAGAACGGTCTCATGGTGTGACAAGCATTCTGTCAGACGAAATAGGATTTGTAGGATCTCTCTGACTGTTGAATTATGACCATAAGAACTGTTCTACAGGCGCCTTACCTAAGCAGTCTGACACAGGACTAGGGACATGTGCTAGGTTTGCACAAGCAGTACCTGTGTGGCATAAGTCTTGCAAGGGTTTAGGTTGAACCCTGGGGCCCCCAGTAAGGGCCATCTGTACAGGTCTTAGTTAGTGAGCTCTACTACTAAGACCTGGTAGCTCAGTGGTTAGAGCGTGCCACCCGGATAGTGGATGAGGTCCCAGGTTCAATCCCTGGTCAGGTCACTTTTATGCAATCCAACAAGTAGATCTCTCCTGCAGCCTTCTCTATCATGATCTCCCATTTGTTCAATGCTTCCTCGTCTTTAGGCTTTGTAGCCTTGCCACACACAACCCTCCATAGTCCACCTCTCATCAATAGTGCCTTCATCTCCCCTGCCCACTCCTGATAATTTTCATTTGTGAGAGGTTTGATTTTAATACTGTGGTCTGATGACATCTTTGAATTGCCCCAATCAATAGTGTGTGCCAAGTGTGCTTTCTGCTCCAAGAGCTCCCAATCAAGTTCTGAGTGGTCTAGAGTTGACCACAAGTTGCCAATGAATCAAGTGAATGGTCTAGAAAAAGACCAACAAGATCCCAAGTCCAATAACAGTTCTTGTGTCAGTTAAAGGCCGGGGCCCATAACCTATTAGAAACTGGCAATAAACTTTAATAACTGACTACTGATGAAACACCAGTCAGATGCAGTTATAACCCTCAGTTGAACAATGCTAAGACAGATAGATGATGATAATAGTGATCTATTATGTAGCAAAGTTTATTAGAAACTGGCAATAAACTTTAATAACTGACTACTGATGAAACACCAGTCAGATGCAGTTATAACCTCAGTTGAACAATGCTAAGACAGATAGATGATGATAATAGTGATCTATTATGTAGCAAAGTTCTCGGTTGTACAGTATTACCCATACATCTATGTAAAATTGGGCTGTATGGTGGTCCATAGCAAAAATATACACTGAGGCGTGAGTTTAGGTGTCCACTATATCGCGCCCCAGACATAGGAAGCGATTTGGGACGAACTTTGAGCAAAATAAGGAGAAATGTAACAAACTAACCTAACTACTATTAAGTAAAGTTGATATATAGTATCATATGTATGTCTTGGGATGTTTATACATATTGTGGCATGTTTGTGTGATGTGTTATCACCATTTTCAACAGTTTCAACCTAAACCCTTGCAAGACTTATGCCACACAGGTACTGCTTGTGCAAACCTAGCACATGTCCCTAGTCCTGTGTCAGACTGCTTAGGTAAGGTGCCTGTAGAACAGTTCTTATGGTCATAATTCAACAACCTCTTCCTCCTCTGCTGCTGCCATTGCCAAATCTGGCAATAATTTGTCTTCCTCCCCATCTTCTGCCAAATCTGGCAATTCCACCAGTTTCGGCAATCAAGTTGGCAACCCTGCCAACTCTGGTAACACTGGTCTCCACAGACCCATTTTTAAGTTCCAAATCTGGGAACTCCAGTTGAAAGATTGGGTATGGGGATCTTTTCCCCAAAGACATCATTGATGTTGATGTTGTTACCAACAATGCTTTCTTTGGTCAAGAGGCTGATAAAAAAAGGCAAGAAGGTGATTGCCCAATTCAAATTAGGCAAAATCACTGCGTCTAATATCTTACACAAGCACGATGTTGGCCATCAGGCCAAAAATATCTGCTCGCCTAGCTCCACATCTCCGTGGAGACCCCTAAAGTGAAGACTCCATCTTCACTCCCTTCTTTATGCACACTGTCCTCATTTTCCTCACCTGTTATCAAACAGGAATCAGTGACCCTGCCTCTTGGTAACTTATGGATACCAGTGTCTCACAAAAAGAGCATGGGGAAAACTAGAGTAACAGGCAGTGGGCCAAATCAGAGTATTGACTTAGATACTAGACAACAGTGTCTAGAGGACAGTCAATTAGAATTGGCCCAATGCCATGAGGCATGAGAGAAAGTGGCGCTGGCCCGCTACAAAAGACAGCAACAGAATCACATGCACAAAATGGCACATGATATTGGGAAATCGACTTGTTGATTCAGGCAAATTCGGGAAAAATATGTAAACCCAAGTCATTTGGAGCAAGGATGGTTACTGATGCATTGAAGTGGGAGATTGACCCACTTCCAGTACCATCCTCTGCGGGGAACCAGGAAGGAGAGATGCAGGGGAGATATGATGGGAAACCATCATACAAAGATATTAAGGAGTGGCAAGCAATTGCCAAAACCTTTGTAAATATGGGTATCATGCCCAATAAAATTTGTGTAGTCAAACAAAGACAAAGTGACTCCACCATTCACTATAAAGACTACAAGAATTGCATGATGCACATGATCTAGTGGAGGACACTCAAATTTTGATGAGTAATCATCAAAATACAATTAAAAAATAGCTGGCACTGTTAAAAAAGTGGTTAACACATGTGATGTCTTAATGGTCATAATGACAAATTAAGACAGAATCTCAAGGAAACACATGTCGATCATTGAATCACAAGAACAGGCCAACCTTAAAGAGCATATATAGATCATATACAAAAAATACAAAGGTTAAACTTGCAATTAATAAATTGCAAAAAGAGGTGGATGAGCAAAGGATTCGTGCAGAGAATGCAGAATCTTGGCTCTCCAAGGAATCTGACAAACAGAATTGGCTCATGAAAGAAAAGAGCCAAGACACAATGTCAGAAGGAAAATCGGTTAAAATTGAAAACTGATAATATTGTTGGATTGCATAAAAGTGACCTAACCAGGGATTGAACCTGGGACCTCATCCACTATCCAGGTGGCACGCTCTAACCAATGAGCTACCAGGTCTTAGTAGTAGAGCTCACTAACTAAGACCTGTACAGATGGCCCTTACCCCAGGTTTCAACCTAAACCCTTGCAAGACTTATGCCACACAGGTACTGCTTGTGCAAACCTAGCACATGTCCCTAGTCCTGTGTCAGACTGCTTAGGTAAGGTGCCTGTAGAACAGTTCTTATGGTCATAATTCAACAAATATCCAAGTCACTGCTAGATCCAAAGAACCTAGAAATAGAATTCCTACTCATGACAAGTTAAAGGAATCAAAGGATCAAACCTTTGAAGATCTACTCTATGGTTCTGATAATTCCCAATGGGAATTATCTGATGATGAGAATGAAACATTCTTAGCTGCTCAAAAGGATCACCCATTAGAGAAGGGTGAATTTATCAAAATACAATCAATGAATAGAGTGTTAACCCACACACACCAGAAACCTATCTGGAAAAGACCAGGTTTCTGTTATTTGGCAGCAGTCAAACTTAGAGCACTGCCCAAATATGTGTGGAAGGCATATCCTACTATTAAGGAAATGTCTGAAATGAGCCATAGTCTTTATAAAGATGTTGGCTATCAGGACTACCCTTGGCATGACGCCTTAGGGCCCCAACAGAAGACTTAGGAGAGGAGAAGGTGAGGGTAGGAAGGAAACCCGAGAGAACTTGACTGAGGACTCTGGGTGTTACTTTGCTCAGTTTATATACTACAGAGGTGGTCTGTGCACCACTCTAATAATAGTAGCTACGCTGAGTAAGTATGAGTAAAAGAGATAACATAATTGGCCCTGTTGCTGCGCATTGGTAAGCCTGAGTCATAGTCCATGAGTCATTGGTCCGGTAGTCTGTAATCTAATCTAATTGTTATCTAATCTAATCTTAGCGCTGACTAGATAAGATAGATGCCAACCTGACTAAGATGTTTGGCTACAGCTATCGTAAAATACAAGAAAAAGAATAAAAATGTCTTAGAGATTTTGACCGTTGAGAACAGGTCATGACAGTACCCCCTTTTTAGGTTTCGGCTTCCTAGACAAACTAAAAATCTTCAAAGGATATATGTCCACCTTTTTTCTCTTTTCGCCATCTCATGCATAACTGCCATGCCCAAAATGCTTTGGGTGGGAAAGTCCACGGATCTACGCCTTGGTTGGCTTTTTCTATCCAGCAGTACAACATCACGATCCATTGTGATGCGAGGACGGGGAGCGGGTTTTGGCTTTTTAGGTGTTTCAGGGAAAAGACAACATGACGATTGTTCACAGCAGTGGCCCACGTTTGAATGGCCACCAATGGTAAGGATTGTTGATTGAGATTTTTTGTTGTTGTGACAGTTTTTACCCATGATGGTAAGTAAGAGAGACGATATACAAATGTGTATATGTGTTTGAATAACTGGGCCCAGAATAAGGCCTTCCTACAACAAAATGAAGCAGTTTAAGGCCCTACTCCAGGGCCAATCCTTTTAATTTTTTAAGCAATCATTGCAATCGCATGGACCATCATGATCTGATAGTTCATTTAACTGCTTTAGAAGCTGTTGTCCTTTCCATTTTTGCCAAATTTTCTCCCATGATGCAGTTTCTGCTACTGCATTTATGTCAATCCTGGATATGGCCGTTCCTGGACTTTCGGTAAAGTTTTCATATTTTTTGAAGCTTAATTTATCAAAGACACCTTTGTCAATGACTCGTATCGCTCCGGGGTTTTTATCATAGAAATGCTTTATTTTCTTTTTTGCATTTCCTAAATTTTCTTTTGGCTCCCACGAATTGTGTTCTGCCGTATATCCTTTCCATCTAACAAGATATTCTATCTTGTTTCTCTTTAATTGTACGTCGAGGATTTCTTCTACCTCGTATTCCTTTTCACCATCAATTTCTACTGGTGGTGGCAGTGCAATGCATTGTCCCCTGAGTGGTTTGACATAGGGACGTATTCTTGAAACATTCACAACAGGATGAATTTGTTGTGAGAAAGGTAGATTCAGCTCTACTGCATTTGACGAAATGATCTTCTTAATTGGATAGGGACCTATCCATCGTTCTGCCAACTTCCTAGTTGGTCGTCCAGACAGTTGAAGATCTTTGGTTGATAACCAAACTCGATCTCCTACTTTGTATTCTGGCACTTCAGAACGTCATCTATCTGCATAGAGTTTCATATCATCCTGTGATTTCTTTAATGCGGCTTGTGCTTCTTCATGAATTTCCTTCATTTTCTGCGCAAAGTCAGCTGCAGCTGGATGACTCCCTTCTTTTCTGGGTTCAATACCCATTCTTGGATGTTTTCCGTAATTTATGAAAAATGGTGTATGTTTCGTTGAGGCTTGAATTTTGTTATTGTAACTAAATTCAGCAATTGCAAGCCATCCCGACCAATTTTCTTGTCGGTGATCTACGAAAATTCTCAGGAACTGTTCTAAGTCCTGATTCATTTGTTCTGTTTGTCCATCCGTCTGTGGATGAAAAGCTGTAGACAAATCCGTAGAAATGCCTAACATTTGGTTCAATTCCTTCATCATTTGAGCAGTGAATTGAGGTCCGCAATCCGAGATTATTGACTCGGGGAGACCATGGAGTTTCCATATATGGTCTCTGAACAATGTTGCCAATCCTTGGGCTGACGTTTCTTCTGATGTTGGAATGAAATGTGCCATTTTGGACATTCTATTGCAGACTACTAGAATTGCATTATGTCCATGCAATTCTGGTAATTTTGTGATAAAGTCTGCAGTAATATGAGTCCATGGCTTTGACGGTGCCGAGTTAGGCATTAACTTTCCCGCTGGTGGTTCTGGGAAGTTTTTGCTTCTTTGGCACTTGTCACATCCAGCGACATATTTTTTAACAAATTTGGTAACACCTGGCCACCAATAATTTCTTGTGACGAGTTCAACTGTCTTCCATTGTCCTCCATGTCCAGCTATGGGTGTGTCATGATGGAGTCTGACTATCTCCATTCGTAATTTTTCGTCTTTAGGAACGTAAACCTTTCCTTGCCAGAGGATTAGTCCTTGCTCCATCTGCCATTCTCCTGCATTGAGTCTCCTGACTCCTGCTTTTTCATGGCTTCCACCGCTTTTACAACTTCCTCATCGTTTGCTTCTGATTTTCTAATTTTGTTTAAAATTTCTTTTTCCAATGTATTGACTAGCACATGTCCTTGTTGAAGTGCTGCAATTCGGAAAAATTCTGGTTTTAACAAGGTGACCTCCTTGTTATCATCTTCTACCCCCTTTTTATGGTCTGGCCTCCTGGACAGAGAATCAGCCTTTCCCATAGTTGCTCCAGCTTTATGAATTAATTTAAAGTTAAACCTGCTGAGGTATAATGCCCAGCGTGCTTGTCTTTGGTTTAACTTTTTTGCATTCATAAAGTATTTGAGATTTTTGTGATCCATCCATATCTCGAATTCTTGCCTTGCTCCTTCTAAGTAATGTCTCCAGGCTTCGAGACACCTAATAATGCCCAACATTTCTTTGTCGTGGACATCAATCATAATTCCTCTTGGTTTCATTGAGGGATTTGGAGAGGTATGCTACTGGTCTCCATTTGTTGTCATCACATTCCATTGATAACACTCCTCCTGTTGCATAATCTGAGGCATCAGACTCTATCTTAAATTTCTTGTCGGAGTCTGGAGCGACAAGAAGGGGTTGTTCCGTAAAAGTTTTTTTTAATGTTTTAAAAGCTTTTTTTCTGTTCCTTCCATTCCCATGTTTTATCTTTTCTGACCAGATTATGTAATGGTCGTGCTATTTTGGCAAAGTCCTTGACAAATCGTCGATAATAGTTTGCCAATCCTAGGAATCATTGAACATCCTTAACACTGCCAGGTGTTGGCCAGTTAATGATAGCATCAACTTTCTTTGGATCCATTTTAATTCCGTTGGGTCCAATGATGACTCCTAGGAAATCTACTTCTTGCATGTTCCATACACATTTTTCTGGTTTGACATACAAATCATTTTCTTCCAAGAGCCGGAGAACTTCGAGCACTATATTATTGTGCTCTTTTTCGGTTTTTGTGTAAATAAGGATGTCATCTATGTAAATAATGACTTTTCCTTCATTTATCATATCCCAAAAGATATCATTCATCATGGCCTGGAAGGTTGCCGGAGAATTGGTGAGACCAAAGTACATTACTACTGGTTCAAAAGAACCTTCTGGTGTAGTAAAAGCGGCCTTCCATTCATCTCCTTCCTTGATCCGTACGTTATTATAACCCCACCTAAGGTCCAACCTGGTGAAGTGTTTGGCTTGTCCTGCTCGATCCATGAGCTCCGATATTAGCGGTAATGGATAGTTATTTTTAACCATCCATTCATTTAGATAACGGTAATCCTGTACCATTCTCTTTTTTCCATCTTTTTTCTTCACAAAGAACACCGGCGATGTTTGAGGTGATTTCGAAGGTCTGATGTACCCCTTTTTTAATTGATCATCGACAAAATCTCGGACTTCTCCGAGTTCATCTGGTGATAGAGGATACACCTTTCCTTTCCTTGGTTGATAACCTTGTTTAAGATCAATAGTGTGATCCCAAGGTTTTCTAACCGGCATTCTTTCTGACGCAGTTTTTTCAAACAAGTGTAAATACTTGTGATACTGTGGTGGTACCAGACTTTTTGGTTCCTGTTTTTTCAATTCCCTAATCCATTTTGGATCGTCCAATTTGATTCCAGACAGGAGAAATTCGTATTTTTCTCCTTCCTTATAGAATTTCAGGTGTTTCCATTGATCCAGGAAATCCAAATTCTGCTCTTCTTTTTCCTTTTGCTCTAGCCAGTAGGCAAAGTCCAACTCCTGTTCTTTTTCCCAGACGTACATATTGGTTTCCCAATGTTCTGCCTGTTTTGTCCGCTTTTGTCTTTCCTTCATCCACTCTCTTTGTTTATGTCCACATGATCGTGGGCATCTTGTCAACTCTATTTTACCAGTGACCCAGTTGACATCCGGATTGTGTTGTCATAACCATGTAGATCCTATGATTACGTTTGTTTTGCCTAATTCACATATTTTGAATGTGGCTCTTTCTTGGTGTCCCTTGTAACTCATGAGCAGATCTACTTCATGAGTAATCATACCGCCTTCATTGTTAGATCCATCTATGTTTCTAACTTGAATTGGTCGATCTAAAGGGATTAGTTTATAGCCTTTTTCTTTAGTGAATTTAGTGTTCATAAACAAACCTGTTGCTCCTGAATCGAGCAACGCTGTTTCTGTTGTTTGGTCATGTGTGTCTAGAGTTTCTAGACCTATTTCCATTAGTATCTCGTCCTTTTGACCAATAGAACGAACAAGAAATTCTTTTTGTCCCTTTTTAAGTATTCTTTTACCTGATAAGGAAGAATTAAGCACAGGTTTATCCGCCCTGCCGCACTCCTGTGCTTTGGCACCAGAGACCGCTTCCTGCGGGGTGGTGTCAGAGACTGTTGAAGTCTCCGAGTCCTCCGTACCTACCAGTCCGTTTTCCTTGCCTAATACGGAATACCTATTAAGAGAGTTCAGTACAGAACTTACTGACTCTCTTCCTCTTTTAAAGCTTCACCCTTCACGAAGTATTCCTTCATCTCTTCGAAGGACATGGTTCGGATGTCCAAACCTGATCGGCAATTCCTTGCTATGTGGCCGATCCTTCCACATTTGTAGCAGTGCATTGGCGGGCGCTGAGTTCGATCCACGTCCATCATGTTTGGATCTTGAGGCTGTGTTGCTGCATTATTATTTGAGGAGGTCCCAGCTCCCGATTGGTTCTGGCTCGCTGATCCCAATGCTGTATTGAATCTCCATTGGGGTTTAGGCTGGCCAGTTCCTACTGGCTTCGCCGTATCCGGGCCTTTGGTCCCTTCACTCCTCTTAGTGGAGTTACTGTTCCTCGAAGAATAATACTGTTCTTTGGCTTTTGCTTGTCTCCATTGTCGGTCGAGACGAACCGATCTTCGGTACCATTCGTCGATGGTCTCCGGTACTTCATCAGCCTCCATTATCCTTTTTCGGAGACCAGCATTCAAACTCCTTTTAAATTCTTCTATCAGGGCCCTTCCCTGATAGCCTGTGCCTCGTGCAACCTTTTTAAACTTTTGCACGTGTTCCTCACATGTGTGTGCGCCTTGTGACATCATGCGCAATTCCGATATTTTTGACGACTGTTCATCTGTGTTGCCAAAATCCCTATGTATTTGTCTGTATAATTGTTCCACTGTATCTGGAACAATATTGTCTTCATTGGCTATTAACTCCAATAGATTGTCTCGCCAATCTACCGCAAATCCTTCTGACATATATGACAACACCAAGAGGATTTTGTCCTCCTCCTTGGCGCTTGCCATCTTCAGCTGTATATATAGCCGGCATCCATTGATAAAATTTGTGACCTCCGACATTTTACTGGAGAACACTGGTGGTTTGGCTACATCAACTTTTGATGAACCATTCCCTCCTGCTGGGGTGGGAATATTGAATACATCCCTTCCGGTATATTGATAATTGGGGCCGGGGCGGCCGGTGGTATTGCTGCTTGTTGTGCTGCAGCGGCATTGTTGTTTTGAAGCACTAAGAGCTGTGCTTGTAACTGCTGAATGGTGTTGTTTTGATTATTCAGTAGTTGTAACAACTGCGCGGACGTCAGATCTTCTCTTTGATCTGACATATTGTAGCAAGGGTGGTTTGAACAGGATAGGGATCTCAATGGTTGTGATACCAATGAGATCTGAATGATGGTGGTGGTGGTGAGAACAGTGGTGTGACTTCTCCAATTATTGGGCATTGGAGTGGAATAAACTTTTGGATATTTAGGGTTGCGGGGTTAGGGACAAGGATCTGGAATGGTGCAGGTTCCCACTGATGTTGTACCTCAGTGATCAAGGGTGTGGAGTCAGATGACTCGGTTGGTGTATGTAAGGCGGGGACATCCGAGACTGGATCATTATCATCAAATGGATCTGGCCCAAAAGGGTCGTAATCAATATCAAAGTCTTCTAGACCATCCAGTGGTAACCCGAATACTTCTATCCAGAAGCTATCGATTTCCCTATCTGTAAGCCCGTGTGATCTAAGAAGATCTTGTACTTCGTAATTTCCGTTACGCAAAGTGAGGGAGGTCTTGGCCTGTCACTTATTTGGGAATGCACTCAGGGTCCACAACCTCCCTGCAGTGCTAGTACGTAAATGGTACGGTATTTAACTTTTTGAAATTGACTATACTAAACTGGGTCTGAACGGTTGTCCAGTTAGCATATACCCTAATAGGTACGCCTTTCTCAGAAGCACGTGGTCAAGCGACGGTACTTCCAAGGATTACAAAATGGTGTGTCTAAGTATAATACGTGTATAGCCTTCAGAGGCCTAGACCAGGGCAATTTAACGTGCGCAGGGGCTGGTGAGGCTGTCCTACGATGCGAGTGACGTAACGTGTCACTACTCCAGCACTGGTATCCTGTGCACAGGTAACCCTATCAACTGGGTTAGGTTCTTTGGTTTCAATAGATCAGAACGTAAGATGAAGCTTTTATGGATGCTCCACAGAACCAGGGGTGACAGTTTTTAGTCTGACAACTAATGATGCTTATACTCTGCGGAAGAGTGTATGATGCCCCAGATATCAAAGAGTTCCTTAACCCTGGGATCTGGTGCAAGCGTGATGCTCTAGTTACAAGCGTTGGGGCAGTAAGGAGATGTGTCAGTCAAGTTCTACTATCAGGACTACCCTTGGCGTGACGCCTTAGGCCCCAACAGAAGACTTAGGAGAGGAGAAGGTGAGGGTAGGAAGGAAACCCGAGAGAACTCGACTGAGGACTCTGGTGTTACTTTGCTCAGTTTATATACTACAGAGGTGGTCTGTGCACCACTCTAATAATAGTAGCTATGCTGAGTAAGTATGAGTGAAAGAGATAACATAATCGGCCCCCGTTGCTGCGTATTGGTAAGCCTGAGTCATAGTCCATGAGTCATTGGTCTGGTAGTCCGTAATCTAATCTAATCATTATCTAATCGAATCTAATCTTAGCGCTGACTAGATAAGATAGATGCCAACCTGACTAAGATGTTTGGCTACAGCTATTGTAAAATACAAGAAAAAGAATAAAAATGTCTTAGAGATTTTGACCGTTGAGAACAGGTCATGACAGTTGGCTTCACTCTAGTTGAGCAGCAGAATGGACATTTCCATCTCACATTGTCCACAAAAGGAAAATATGGCTGGGCAAATATTGATAAAATTGCTCAAACAAATAAAAGCCATTATCTGTGGGTGTGGACAACAGTGACAAGGATAGAGTTCCCATATTAAAGGTTCTAGTAATTGGAACACTTGGGAATGATTATGAAGGTATGCTCCAATCTAAATCTGTATGGCAATGTGAATGGAGGCATTACACATGTTGAATATACAGTTGCAGACAATGATAAAATGAATGCACCCAGTGTAACAGTGTCAGCACGTACCCAAAAATGGAAGTTACACTTAGAGTGGCTAGAAAATGACAATAAGCAAATGGATTAATATATCCACCTGTTCTCAGGGTCCACTGACGTCCCCCTGCAGAATCTTCGATTGCAGTCCTCCACATGACGCATGAGGGTGGTGCCCGGGTTTTTGCTCAGGTGTCCTTGTGCTCAGGGTTTTACCCCCAATATTGAATTGGTGTCCTGAGACTGTGCATCCTTGATACACGGCACCCCCATGCATTTTCTTCAGGTGTTTTCCCACCCTCTTCCGCTGAACAGTCTGCCAGGCCCCCTGACCCACTATCCCAGGGCAACCTGACGCTCGCGACCCGCCCAGTTGGGTTGCCATAGAATCCTGTGCTGAAATAATACACTTACTAGTGTCTTCTGACACCAGTACAGTCCCTCTGTTGATGAGCGTCACTGTCATTGTGACCGCTCCACTTGTTGTTGTCATAGTTGTAGAAAGATTGTTCGACGTTGGTGCAAACGTCGTGCAAGGTAGTCTTGTAAGGCTCTTGATAATGTTATGAGGTTGCTAGACCAAGTCGCACAACCAGCGAGGGACAAGAGAAAAGAAAATAAGAAACTCTGTTGTACTGTCTAGGACAGTGACAATCAAGAGCCTAGAGCTCTTGACACAAACTACAGGACTATATACCCTGTGCCTCATGCCATCACATGACCAACATGCTTCCACCTCACCCCTGACCCATGGGACGCTTACCTAATACCAATAAGATAAAAGATAAGATCAATGATAAGATCTTGGATAAGATAAACTGTGACAGATACTCCCAAGGATAAAAGAAACAATTATTATCATAAAAATCATGATGCTACATTTGATGGAAACAGCAGTCCATCTCATGATAATGATAATGATAAAGGGCTACCAGATTCATCTTAAACTCCTGATAATGGAAATCAGGATAGAATAGAACCAAATTTGAATCAAACTATTACACCTCCTGAACAAACAACAAATATCCCCAAAGATCAACATGGGGATAAACGTTCAGAGAAAGGAAAATCTAGACGAGATGAGAGATTTGATGAAACTCTCAGAAGGACTTCCCGAATTAAAAAACCAATTCTTGTCTGATAATTTTATGGACAAGAAATCCCATTCAAACAGAATGGGAGAAAAGAGTTTTTGGAAAGGCAAAGGAAGGCTTAGACCTATCCTTAGTCCTTAAACTTCACAAAAAGCACTGGAAAATCCATTAAAACAAATAGAAATGGATTTACAAATGGATGAACCTTCTAGTTCAGGATCAGAGACAGACAATTATAAAACTCCATCTAACTCTGGATCTGACAAAGAAGAAGCAGAAAAGAAATCAGACCAATTTCAGGTGGTGAATCTATTCCAGATTTAAACCAACCAAAGTCTGATGATGAAGATCCATTTGGTGATTCAAGTGAAGATGAGATAAATAAACATCTCAGATCTAAGTCACCTTGTGACAATCTCATCAACTTTATACATAAATTGCATAAAGAAGGAGGAAATAAATTTGTTAACTACCTTCTATCAAAAGCCAGAAGTCCAAATTATTCCAAAAATGTGGATTAATGGACATATAGAGATGCATATAAATTAAAAGCATCTAATCCCAAAGAATGGGATGAATGGCATAATGCAATGACAGAAGAAATTAAAGCCCTTCAAGACTGTGACATATGGGAATTAGTACCATGTCCTAAAACAGAAAACCTGTGAAATGTAGATGGGTTTATGCTGTTAAAAGTGATGGTTGAAAATGTGCTTGACTTGTTGCTAAAGGATTTTCACAAATACCTGGAGTTGATTATGATGATACATTCTCACCAGTTGCATGATTTGAAACTGTGAGACTCCTCATGGCTATAGCAGTGCTAGAAAATTGGGAAATTGAAGCACTAGATGTAAAGACAGTGTTCCTATATGGAGACTTAGAAGAAAACATATATATGGAACAGCCAGAAGGATTTATCATCAAAGGACAAGAGCACAAAGTCTATAAGCTCAAAAAGGCCTTATATGGATTCAAACAAGCTTCTTTAGCTTGGAATAAAAAAGCAAAAAAAAGTCTACAAGAATTAGGCTTTGGACAATGTCTTACAAATACAGGAGTCTATGTTTGCTATAGACAAAAATCAATAATAGTAGCAATACTATATGTTGATGATGTGTAATTCATGGGTGATAATAGAAAATTACTCATGGAAATAAAGCACAAATTCATGACTAAATGGGAATGTAGAGATTTAGGACCCATTTCTGAATATCTTGGAATGAAATAGTCCAAGATAGAACAAGAAAATTGATAACTCTTGATCAAATTAACTATGCAAAGAAAATAGTTAAAAGATTTGGTCAAGAAGATTCTAAACCTGTTCTCACACCATTGCCAGCAGGATATATACCTGCAGCAAATGAAGGTTCTGCAACTCCTCAAGAAAGGAGTTATTATCAATCAACTTTGGATCCTTATTATATCTTACACTTGGCACAAGATATGATATTACTCAAGCAGTAATCATGATGTCACAATTCATGTTAATCCTTCAAAAGAACATATTGCTAAAGCATTATATATCATTAAATATGTTAATTCCACTATAAATGGAAAGATAACATATGATGGCTTTAACAAAGAAGGACTTAATGCTTATGCTGATGCTGATTGGGCTGGAGACCAAATCATGCGCAAATCAGTAACGGGTAATCTTGTTCTATTAGCAGGGCTCCAATTAGCTGGATTTCAAGAAAACAAAAACAGTTGCTTTAAAGAACTGGGATTTAATGTTGGAGCTGTTGATCTTAATGTTGATAATAGAGGATCAATATTCTTAGCAAAGAATCCAGCTCAAGAACATAGAACAAACATATTGATATTCATTATCATTATGTTAGAGAATGTGTTGAGGATAAAGATATCAACATTCAATATGTTCCCACAAATAATCAATTAGCTCAAAAAAATTGACTTGGCAAAAGTTCAAAGAGTTAAGAGATGAAATTGGCATTGAGATCCTCAATGAGGGGGAGTGGTGAAATGGATGTAATCTGTTACACACAAAATGTGTTCTGCACCATGGGAAACATATTGGATCTATCCAATCTTATCTCAGATTAGGGTTCCCGAAGTTCGGTTCGGTTCAGTTCAGGGCTATTTTTGGCCGAACCTGAACCTGGACCAACTGGAATTTGCCCAAACCGAACCCGAACCGTCAGTTTGGGTTCGGTTCAGTTCGGTTCCGGTTCGAACCGACTAGAACCGTGGGAAAAATTACATTTTAGGAAATTTGAGCAAAACTGAAGTATTGGAACAAGTCTGCATGCCCACACAGTTATTATTAAAGCATATAGAGCTGTAAGAAGGCAGGAGTGCTGCACTAAGGCATTGTGAGCAGACTGAACTGTTTGAAACTCTGACAGTTATTATAATAGTTACATTAGATTAGTTACATTCATTACAATAAGTAATGTAATGAACATCTTATCTAATCTATATCTAATCTATATCTTATCTAATTAGATAAGATTGAATAACTATTAATTAAGTGTTTCATATTTAATCATAAATAGCTTACATAATATTAGTCATGTGACTTATGACTCACAATTATGACTCATAGTTATGACTCATTTATAGTCATAATGACTCATACTTATGACTCATTTGGAGTCACAATGACTCATGATTATGACTCATGATTAGTCATAATGACTCATGTTTATGACTCATAATGACTCACACTGAGTCATATGACTCATACAACATCATATAGAAGGAAATGATGTCATATGGAACATCATAGAAGGAATATAAATAGATGAAGACTCAGAATGACTTGTTTTAAGGGACCGATATTATGTAATAGGTAGATTACACTGTACTTAGGTTAGGGTTTCTGAAATGCATATAAGGAGGGCGTTCTGAGCGACTATCCCCTTAGTTTTACAACTAACATTAGTATCACTACTAAGGCAGTAACACTACTAACAAATGTAAGTTATTGAAACCTTACTTAGTCTAGTGTACTGCGCTGCTGTTCCTTGTTTCAATAGGTTATGGGCCCCGGCGACTGCCTTCAAAACGCTCAAAGGGTTGGGTGTTGTATGTCTAGAAGGGTAGTAGTCTACAGTGTATATTAATAGTTTAAGTGTGTGATCAGATCAGCTGATGGGATCTCAAATATCGGAATCATAGATATGGCTGATGGCCCTCTATCATGACCGATGGGATCTATAGCTGATTAGATATTGTGTGATCTGTGTTTTTGACTTTCTCTCACGCCTACGAATGTATGCTAACCCAACTATGAGATAAATAGTCGCTTAATGGTAGCAGGGATACCATTTCTGTCACATTTGTGACAGACTATCTGAGAAGATAGATTAAATATCTGGTGTCATGCATCGGAGTCGTGCGTTGTTGGGAAACAACGAAATCAAAATTCTCCCAGGATCGACGGATCTTAAAACACGTTGTGGTTTTGTCACACCACTACTAAAAAAGACACGGATTTTGGGCCGCTTTATGCGGATAACAGGGCCGATCCCCTGTAAAGGCTTCATGCACCCCAATTGCCTGTTACATTAATGCATATATCATAATAACCATTTTCGTCGGTTTTCTCTATTTAATTATTTAATATTCGTATAAAGGTCGTGCTGAGGCGAACTTTTGTCGTACACGCAGACTATTGTTGGGCAGATGAATAGCACCCCAACTAGATTAGGACGTCCGAGGATGTCACTTACACAGATACATACACACATACATACATACATACTAGTTTGTATGCAGGGAATTTGAAGGAGCCCTGGTACGAGATTGGCATAACAACATCCATATAACCCCAATGAGTCGTTTGCGTTGCCAGACAAGTCCATGACGTATTGTTTCAAAAATAGCACAGCCTGATAAGCACTCTTTTTCTCATGTATCATTTGGGAAATAAGAATTAGGCTAATATATTTTTATTTTTAGAAACAAATCGAAATGTCGCGCGTTTACCAAATCGGTCCTCTCTGCACTCAAATGGACTATCATGTCTATCTTGATGGAGCTATCGGCTACGAAAATTACATCAATCAGGGCATTTTAGCTCGGGTCCTGATTAGGAACCGAAATTTGACCAAGGAGGACGTTATTAATATCATGAACAAATATGACGCAGATGATATGGCGTCATGTGATCCATATGTTTGCCTTGCTTGCTTCGTCCATCTGGCGCATTCTTGTGCCGGATACAATAATATCAAAGATACCCCTGAGGTCAGGGAAATATATCCAGTGATCCGATCTTACGATCTTCCCGCATACCAAATTTCCTTCGCCTCTCGTATTGACACGTTTGGTTTTATTCTCGATTGTTTCCTGACTGAGGAAGTCAGGGACATCGGCAATAAACCGCATATCCTAGGTGTCAAATATAGATCAGAAGATGGCATGGCCATCAGTGAGAAAGTAGATCTGATCTTGTTGGATCAGTTTGACAGGGCTGAAGAAGACGATGGAGAAATTGAGATCATCACGTCGGGAAAAGTTATCTGACATCCCTGGATTCCCACAACATCTCGGTCCAAAATGTCACTACATGGGTTTCGATGGCCGCCCTGCTCCGCAGTATGAATCTTTGAAGAAGAAAATCGATACAACGCTCCGAAGGGTTGATGACCCTTATGATCCAAAAGAGCTTTCTCAAGAATTGGCTAGAAAGAGACTAGCCAGAGAACATCCGATCTGGATTCATAACGGTGTCATTTTCATCATGACAAACAAGATTATGATGAAGCCGTTCATGCATCGGAAATTCAGAAAAAGGAGAAAGAAGCTCTTAAGGAACTAGATCGGATCTTGGAACAAGACAGATATGTGTCTTTGGTAATGGATCTAAATCAGCTAATTAAATCAGAAGCTGATATATTTGTGACAGCGTACATATTCAGGGGTTGTGAGAACCCCAGTCATTCAGGAGAGGGAGTTACGTCACTCCCCGTACAGTCACATTCGTCCGGGGAAAAGTTTATCCCTGGTAGCAGGAGAGAGACCGGAGCGGATGCTCCGGAAAGATTCAAGCCCATCGTCCCGATCGAGGACAAAATCAGGAAGCTCAGGGAGTTCGGCGAACTCAGTTGTCTCCAAGGACAGCGTAGACTACCAGGTATAGTACCTAGTAGTCATAATACTTGTACAAATGTGGACCAAAATGGTCCAATTATGAATTTTTTGTCACAGTCCGATGAGAACGAAAATCAGACTAAGGATAATTTCCCAATGGTTAAATCTGATGAAAAACTTCATCAAAATGAATTTACTCACACGTCTAATTTGGATAACTTTGTATATGTTCCTGATGAAATCATTGACATGTATTATCCTAAGAGTAATCCATTTTTGAAAGAAGAAGAAACCGCGTTCACCATCCACAATGAAAACATCGTTCAACAGTTTCCAGAGTCCAAGGACGTGTTAATAATACCCCTGAACCAACATTATTAAATACAAAAGAAATTATTGCTGGTTTAATTAAACGTCTACAAAGGATCTGTGAGAAAACAGAAAGCTGATGATTCAAATCAGGATAATGGTTGGAATGATGAACACAAATCAGATGATGATGAGAAACCTTGGGGATATGAACCACATAAAGTATCTGATTGGATTGACGAAAATTTGGAAGAAATTGTTTATCCAAAAAACAATATTTCCAAACCAAGGAATCTTCGATGAAAGAAGAGGGTTCACAATTTTCAAGCTCCACAAATCAGATGGCAGAAGAACGTTGCACCTATAAAGAACCAAGTTCTTCATCAAATAGGAAATTCTTGAAATCAGGTTCAGGTACTGAATCAAAATCTGATAAGAATATTGAATCTAATTTCAGCGTTAAGCAAAGGAATTAGAACTTGCATTTCCATTCTTTATAAATGTTAAATATAGGGCTCACAAACAAACACATATTGTAAAACATACTAAAAATCATCCTATCTGGAATAAGATTGGATTATGTTATATGGTTTTGTTTCAACCCAGATACTATAAAGAACAAGTTTGGCCTATGTATCCTAAATTATCTGAAATCATCTCATATCCTCAGCATTGAAGAAATGTTCATTTTACTTATGAACGTAGTGGCATTAGTTATCTTCATTTCACTGAGAATTCTAAATCTAGACTTGCTTGGTGGACTCTAGATGATTTTGTTTCCTCTAAAAATAAATTGGCAAATTATATATGTGGAGGAAAAGACGATAAAGAATTGCTCAAAAAATGGTTACTGTGTTTAATGGAGTAATGGATTATAAAAGTGGAAAGAAACTTTGATGGCATACTTAGCCATGAAAGGATACACTAAATACGTAACTAGAGAAAAAGAAGGTTATCCTTCACCACCTACAGAAAAAGCTAGCATTGAAGAAAGAACCCATTGGGAATTGAAGTATAAATCTGTTTATAATGAAAGACTTGATTGGGATGAAAATTCTGCAAAGACAAATGCTATTATTAAAATGGCATTAGCACCTAATCTATGGTCTTATGTTAAAGATACTCCAGCTCAAACTATTGCTGAATTGGATAAAGTTTTTGGAACAACTGGAATAGCCAAATATTTCATTTTATACAAAAACATATTCAGTTGGTCTATGAAACCAGGACAAGATCCCATTATAGCTATCTCTAAACTGATGAAAGCTGTTTCTGATTTAGGAACTGAAGATAAATACAAACTTCCAGATTTTGTATTGACTTTCTTCATTTTACATGCTTTGAATCAACAATATAGTACTTTGGTTACTAATATTGTTAATAGCAATATTGATGAATTCACGTCAGCAAAGATAGTTCCTAAAATTCAGAATGAATGGAATCTCATGCAATCAAAAGCAAGGAGTGGCAGACAAACCGTTCAAATTGCTAACATTGGATCTAACATCAACAAGTATCCAAACACTAAACCATCTTGGAATGATCAACAATCTAGTAATCAATTTCCAAACAATAGGTTTAGAGGAGGATCTTTTAGAGGCAGATTCAATAATAGATGATCGTTCACACCTCGTCAAAGCAATAACAGATTTGCTAACAAAGCAAATGCATCTTCTTTATCTAAAGATGATAAGAAGAAACGGAATGCACAGAATCGTGATAATAAGAAGCTGAAGAATAAAGCTTTAATTGCAGAGTTGAATAAGTATAAACATGAGAATAAGAAAGATTCTCATAACATTATTCACTTTACAAATAATATGATGATTGATGAACCGATTCAGACTATAGGAAATATTGAGGAAGAGATACCTGAACACACATCTAATCATGATTTATTAGATAGAATAGGTTTCCATTACATAGATACTATGTTGGCTTATCCTCTGGAATACCTTCGAGATGAGGTAGTAGATTATGAACTTTCTCCTGAAGGAACAGAGTTCAAAAGAATCTTCTTAACGCCTCAAATTCCATTTTCACCTATAGCAGAAACTGATGATAGTTCAGTTCCGGACCTTAAATCGCAATCAGACAGTAGTGAGGAACATTACAATGATGCAAATGATGGTTATAAACAGTGGCATTGAATACATTGATGAAAACATCAATACTAACGTCGAAAATATGGATATAACTAATCCTGAGAGTAACTCTGGAGGACCATCTGATGAGGATGATCCATTTGGGTATGTGACAAATTTAAATAATTCTAATTACTTATCTAATACTGTTTTAGTGCTTGATAATCTTACCAATGTGAATGCGTTGAACGCATCAGATCAAGCTTTGAACAACAGTAGATACAATTGAATATATAGTAATTATGAATATAGGGTTCCTAGTGAACAAATTATGCTCTTAAATAAGAATGATAAGTGGGTAATTGATTCTGGAGCTACCAGACATTGTACACCATTTATAAATGACTTTATGTCATATAAGAAATTTCACACCAGTTAAAGTTACTACTGCAGACAAAAATGCGAAAACACTCATTGAAGGCCAAGGCCAAGTATGTTTCCAACATGGAAAACATATGCTAAACTGGATTGTATGTTATATGCCAATGTTGCCATACAGAATTATCTCTGTACCACAACTTACTAGTATGAATTATGAAGTATATCACACAAAAACACAAACTATTATACACAAGGGAAACATAACGTTGATAGGATATCCTTTAGAAACTAACTCTATAAGTTGGTTATCTACTGAGATTAAAAGACCTTTACAACATTTGTTATTAAATAATAGTTCTAAAACTATTGATTATTTTATTTGGCATCGAAGAATGGCACATCCAAGTGATAACGTGTTAAGTCATATGTTCAGAAATACTGAAAATAGTTCTAAAGTTAATAAACCACATATGAAAAGCATATGTAAATCATGTATCATGGGAAAACTTGATAATAAACCATATCACATTTCAACTAATAGAGCAACTACCGTGCTAGAATTGATACATATGGACTTGATAGAATTACCTATTCAGTCTTACCATAAACAAAAATGGGCTTTATTAATTTTAGATGATTATTCTTCTTTTGCTTATGTAGCATTACTTCGATCTAAAGCTGATACTTTTACTGCTATTAAAGCATATATTATATAGAGAATCAACTCAATTTAAAAGTAAAGAGTATGCATTCAGATCGAGGGGGAGAGTTTGTAAATCAAAAGCTAAATAACTATTTTCAAGAAAAAGGTATTAAACATGAACTAAGTGCTCCACATGTTCATCAACAAAATGGTAGAGCAGAACGATTAAATGAAACCATTCTAAAGAAAGGACATACACTTTTATTAGAATCTGGTTGTCCTAAATCATGGTGGTCATTTGCATTTGATACTGCAGTCCACATATATAATCGTACACCATTAAGAAGAACGAAATGGAAAACACCTTATGAAAATATGATGAACAAAAAACCTAACATGTCAAACTTTAGGATATTTGGATGTCTAGCATATGTCTATATAGTAAAAGAAAGAAGAAAGAATAAATTATCACCAAGAGCTGAACTGATGATATTCATTGGATATGAAAGCAAATCATATAAGTTCATGAATGATAAAAATACTATAGTCATTGCTACACATGCCATCTTTGACGAAAACATATTTCCCAAATTAACAAAAGATAAACTTATTCATAAAGATATACCCACATCTTTAGATCTTAAAACAATTCCATCAAACAAGAATTATTATAATCATGACACTACAATCAATGATAAAAGGAAATCATTTCATGATTCAAATAATTTAGATGATAATGATTCATCGGAATCAGATGATCATAAGTCTAATAAGGAATTAGACAATCATCTACATGACAGTAATTCTTCATATCATAGCACAAAATCATATTCAGCAGATGAAAGTGATTATGATTCAAATATATCTAAAAGTAATTCATATAGATCAAAGAAGGATTCACATTCAGAATCAGATTTGAATATATCTGATATGTATAAAAGTAAAAGTGATCTTGATGAAGATATAAAAGATCCTGAAACAAAAAGTTTTAGAAGTAGTCAAGTATTAAAAAGAATTGACGATAACTTCGAAAAAATGAAAGAAATTAATGATTCTTTTAAATATTTTACTGATAAAGGAAAACAAAAAGCTATTAATACTCCTTCATTAAAGAAATCATCTACAAATAAGAAATCACAAAGAGATGATGAAAGATTAGCTAAGATAAGAGAATTTGAAAAACAGATTGAAAATCTGAATAAATCCAAGAATACTCTTAAAAAAAAGTAAATCATTAATTGAAACATCTTTTCAACTTCCTAAGTCAAATCTTGACATAAACTATAGAAAGAATATAGATTTATTTAAAGGAGTTAAACGTGTTGGAAAAAAGTTAGATCTTTGAGAAGTTAAAAGAAATAGACTTGGTAATGATAAACCAGTTTCTAGATCTACAATACTAGAACAGTCTATTAATCCAGATGAACAAGCTCGAAATCCATTTGGATTTAGAGAACAGGAAAGAGCTGTCATACAACAAAAGTTGGAACACGAAAATCATCTAGGATTCCAAAAGTTAAAGTTATAAAAGATAATGTTTATGGAGATAAACATCCAGCTAAAATTGAAGCTGAATTTAACTTTAAAAAATGGAATGATGTCATTCAAAACAGAATTAAGAATGATAAAGAACTAAATAATAAAATAGATAAACAAGTTCAAAAAGTTACTGAAGACATGTATGGAAAGAAAAAACATCCAAACATTAGAACGTCAAATTTCTAATACGAAATAACTGTAGAAGATCTTAGACCTATTCCTAAAAAGAATACTAAGAAATAACTTCTGTAGAAACAAATAAATCAGATGTTAAATCAGATTTGACTCCAATGCCTAGATTTGAAAAGAAAATCTTATTACCTGAGATAATAAAGAAACCTTCTATACCAGATCTTGATCTAGATAAGACGGTTACTATGGATACAAAATTAGATTCAGAATCTAATGATTTAGAATTTGATAATGAAGCTTGGCTAAAAAAAGTACAAGCAAAAAGAGATAAATTTCTCTTCAAAAGCAGCATCAAAACTCAATGATCAAGAAAACAGAAGAAAAGGAATACCTGTTGTATATAGAGACCTTATCAAGATAAAAATAAGGATCCTCAATTATATTCAAAATGGGTAACTGCTATGGAAGAAGAAATTAAATCTATACAAAGTAGAAATGTTTGGGAATTAGTAAACAGACCTAAAGACAGGAAACCTATTGGATGTAGATGGGTTTACACCATAAAGCAATCGGATAATAGATATAAAGCGCGATTGGTTGCTCAAGGCTTTTCACAAGTACCAGGAATAGACTTTGGAGCCACATTTAGCCCGGTTTCAAGATTCGAGACTGTCAGAATCTTACTAGCATTAGCAGCTTTAGAGGGATGGGTACTCAAAGCACTAGATGTTAAACTGCTTTTCTATACGGTGATGAGCGTTGTTCCGCCGTGACCGTGTAGTGACATCGTCACGTATATGCGATATAGCTATGCGAGAAAGAAGTCCTACCAGCGCTGGAACTATATACGCACTGAGCCCGGGGCTAACTATCTAGCACCTTAGCTGTCCGCCGCCGACGCAGTTCTGTCTCCGCAACGCAAAACCACATGCAGTCGCAAGCCAATCCCGCAACACCGCAGACCAAACAATCGTACCCGACCTCGCGACTAACGCCGATTCTCCGAAACGCCCGCGCTGACCATCGTCCGCCGCATTAAGGATAGCCGCAACACAGCCACTTCCGCGCTAGACAAGGCCGCGCTCAGACCACTACGATCGAGGCCATTTAGCCGCGCGCCTACGAGCTACGGACAAAACTAGTTAAGCGGAGTAAGATCGTCACTACTACTAGCGCCGATCAGCAACCGACAAAGGACGACCAAATCGGGCGTAGCGGAAACAGGGACAAAAGCGCTAAAAAGCATACAGTGACGCCTATCGCATAGGTTGCCGGGGCTCGATCGTCGGATATCATACTCGTCGACGGACAGGGTCTCACTGCGGGTTTGCAACAGGAGTAATGGCTAGCGGAACGCTCGCGCACTAAACTACATCGGACGGCGCCTTTCAAAATGACGAATTAGGATAGTTGAACAACGGGCAGGACATCGAGGAATTTAGAAGTCCACTCGTATCGGTAGGTAGCTAAAAAGTATATATACCATCGTGTTTCATAGTATACCACACATACCCACACACTTTCATTGACCGAACCTCTCGTTTATTCTTCAAATATCACTCTCTTTCCCTTTGCGTCTGCTCCTTCCCTGCGTCGACCATTGTACAAACAGCCCTCGCCATCTAAACCCTTCAGCGGTCTACCAGAGTACGACAGTTGCCGCGACTTGGCTACGTACCGCCTTCACGCAACTTCCGTCGCCTTCACGCAACTTCCGTCGCCTTCGCGCATCTTCCGTCGCACCGCACATCTTCCGTCGCTCCGAGCATCTTCCGTCGCACCGCACATCTTCCGTCGCTCCACGCGTCTTCCGTCGCACCTCGCACGTCTTCCGTCGCATCTCGCACGTCTTCCGTCACACGAAGCATCTTCCGTCGCACCTAGGAACTGCATCCCCCTCGCAGGAATTCGGTTTAGGGTTGTTCGGGAAAACTCTTTGCTGAGCTCACAAAACCCCCTATTCCTGTCGCTTAGATAGGAAATAGTGTTATTAAATTGGCTGCCCCAGTGAGGCTCTTCAAAGAAAATTCCGCCGTCAACTCCGCCTGAATCACCTCGCGAGCGGGAATTCCCCGGACATCTCACAGCGTCACCGGCCACTGGCAACATCGTCAACAATTGGTATAATTCGCTAAAGCAAGGAGCAGAAACCGCGCAGCAACTACTGCATCAGGATCCGAGCAAAGCGCTCACGGAGATATTCAAGCACACTAGCACCTTTAGTCGCCAATCCCGCCACAACCTAGGATTAGCACCGGAGTTTCAGCTAAACGAAGGGATCAACAAGCTACTCATGCAACACGCAGCTTCCTCGTCACGAACAGCCAGTTCGGACACCGCGGATCAAAGCGCACCTCGCGATTCGGAGGATTTCACGCAATCCACAAATAATCAACAAGACAGCGATCGCTCCAGCAGTCCGCCCACCACATCACCTTCGCAAAGCCCACACCCTTCGCCACCGCACAACCGCATCGAGTTCAGTAGCCCCCCCGCAGATTCCTACAGTTCCGACCCGCTCGCAAATCTATATTTTCCGGTCAAACCACGAACATTATACAATCCGCAATGGCCGCCAACCAACGTCGCATAAGTCAATGCCGACCCAATATAGCCAATCCGCGCCGCGCTTCGATTCAACTCAGCCACGACGCCTTCCCCGCTACTTTGCGGAATTAGAACTTTTATTCCGAGAGACCGCCGTAACGGAGGACCAAAGAGAAGAAGACCTACGCGCTTCGATACCTGGAGGACACAGAGTACGAGCTATGGGGAGCCGCCGAGACATTCTCCGCGCCAGCAACGTACGAAGCCTTCAAGGCTTCGATCCAAAAATTATATAGTGGAGTCATCAATGAGCGACAGTATACGCAGGACCATCTGGAGCGCTTGATTGAGGAAACCCTACGGCTCGGAATCAAAACCGCGGAAAGCCTTTGCAGCTACTACCAGTGGTTCCTGGTAATCACGAAGTACCTCATTAACCACGATCGGCTATCTGTGCGACAACAAAGCGAGTATTTCTTCAAAGGTTTCCAGGTAGACGTGGCAACCGAAATGTACCGATGGATGCGAAGCCAGTACCCGGACGTGCACTGTGGGGATCCATTTTCGTTAGAACAAACATTAGCGGCGGCCCAAGAAGTAATTCAAGGCCAGTCGTTCTACGACAAGCTCATCAATAAAACCACCGGTCCGTCGTACGCTGTTAAGTCCGAGTCTCCCGCACCGCCACCAATCAAGTCCGAGCCACCCGCTGATGAGCTTTGGCTCTGTACACCAGTGGACAGGGGCTCTGCCTAAATTGGAGTAGCTTAGTCATAGTGTCAGTTATAGTTACATTGTCACATGTAGTCACAAAAAAAATACAATACTCTCCCTCCCTCCTCGTAATTCGGGTGCCGGGAATCTTCCAATGGTCTCACACCCCCCCCTGGTCTACACAGCTGCTTTAGCAGTGTAGTAACGTATTATAATGGCTGCCCCAGTGAGGCCATGTGAAGACAACCGCCGGCACCTCCCTTCGACAAGTTTTCCTCGACGAGCCTCACCCCCGCCTCGTGTTCATCGGTTTACGATGCCCACTGCCCTCTGACGACCGCCGCCATTCGTTTACGACCCCCTCGGACCAGTCTAGCTACGAGCGCCCGTCACATTGCGTGACGAGCCCGCCCTCCATCGTTCACGCCCACCGGCATGCTCGTCGCCCGACGCTCGCCTTCCTAGCCGCCCCTAACCCGCGAAACCAACCTTATTCACTCGTTTACGACTCCTACGACCCATTCCCCAACGAGCGCCCACTTTCCCGTGTAACGCGCCCACCTGCCGACGTTTTTGCCTGCCAGCCGACATTTGCGACACACCTCACCATGTTGACGCCCGCACCCCATCCGTTTAGTCGCCCACCGCCTGTCTTCCCCTCGTAGTCAACGGAAAACACCGTTGTCGACGCCTGCCACTCGTCTCCGGACCAGCGCCCGCCGTTTAGCCCGTGCATTTCTATGTTTTTTGAAGTCATCGTCATCGTTATAGTCGCCGTCGTCAGAGACACGACGGGTCTATCTTTTACTGAGTTATTGTTTTGTTTCGTATACGCGCCGCACCAGCTCTCCAGCCCATGCTAGTTCAAGTCGAATCAAGTCCGTCGCCACCGTCGTCGACCGCTCCTGCAAGCCCCGACTCGCGTAATCGGCCATTCGCTTCACCTGCGGCGCCTCGCCATCAGTTTAAGTTGCTCCCTCGCAAGACAGTTCAGCTCGCGCAGCAACCGACGCCCTCGTTATACCGCCCTCGTTACCGCCCCCACAGCTTGTCAGCACCCCACAGTTCGTTCGTTACGAAGCACCCCGCGCCCACCAGTATTTCCTATCGACTACACCGTTCTATGACCTATCCTAATCGACACGTCACCGCGTACGCCCTTCGTCGGACCGCGACTCTGCGCCGCCGCTGTCACCGTCAATCAACGACAGACCGTCGTCGCTCAACACCTCGGCCATTCCCAAACGCCAAGCAACTGCCCACGTCGTCGAGACGAGCCCACTGGCCGCCCAAGTCTATGCCGCCATCCGTCGTACTCCTAGTGATCCCCACCGACGTCTACGTCGTCAATAAGTGCGCCCACGCCCGTTCGCCCGTCGTCAATCGGACAACCACGCAGACCTTCAGCCCATCGCCCACGTCGTTCGCCGCCGCGCCCAGTACAGCCTTCGACGATCCGTTCACGCGCCAAACGACCGCTGTACCTCGACCGCCACGTCACCGAGACGCGTCCGCGCTGTCAGCCAACATGTCGACCGTTCCCTAGCGACGCCCACCGTCAGCCCGTCCACGTCGTCAACCATACGACAGACCGCCGTCAGTCGACGCCAGCCACGCCGTCTGTCAAAAGCATCGACTGTCGCCCGTCCAGTAGTCAACGACGGCCGCTCCGTCCGTTGCACCCCGCTGATCACGCCTCGCTTGCCACCACCTCGTTCGCCACTGCGCCCCGTTCATCCGCCCTCGACGATCTGTTCACGCGCCCAGATGACGCTCTCGCCACGCCGATGCATCTGTGCTTGGTTTATCAGTTTCGTCTTCAAGTACTCAACCATCGGCCCTCGTCAGCTGACCAGGGATGGTCAGATTTCAAAGTATTGGGGAGATGATGAGCTTTGGCTCTGTACACCAGTGGACAGGGGCTCTGCCTAAATTGGAGTAGCTTAGTCATAGTGTCAGTTATAGTTACATTGTCACATGTAGTCACAAAAAAAATACAATACTCTCCCTCCCTCCTCGTAATTCGGGTGCCGGGAATCTTCCAATGGTCTCACACCCCCCCCTGGTCTACACAGCTGCTTTAGCAGTGTAGTAACGTATTACCGCGGCCACGCAATACGTCAAACAAGAAGATATGGCGGCCATGTTTGAGAAATTAGGTCAGAGCATGGTATTGTCACTAACGCAGGCAATGGCGGCCAATCGCTGGCCGCAATCTCGTTCGTACGGTCCCCCTGGAACCGGCGCTAATGCAACCCCGCTAGGAGCCCGCGGATGCAACTTTTGCGGAGATACCGCGCACTATATAAGCCGCTGCCCGGAAGTTGACAGGTACATGGCGAACGGGAAAATCTCGAAGAGCATGGACGGCCGCATCGTGGCACCATCCGGCAACTACATTCCGCGCTTCAACCAAGGAAACACGATAAAGACAACGTGGATGAATATCACCGACGCACAGAGCAAACTCCGCCAACGACAAACATCCGGCCGGCGATGTATTACGCCGCTCGATACAACAATACAGCTACAACCGCCGCCGCCTCCCCCGTTATGGCCTATCACACCACGGTAGAAAACGCGGATGACGAAGAAATGGAACAGCTGCAGCGCAGGATGGTAGCGTTGCAAATGAAGAAGAAAGCGGGATTGGACAAGACGGAAGTTCCGCCGCGCGCTAAAGGGAAGGAAGTAGTTCCCGCAGGAACTAAGGATACCGTGAAACCGACGGAAATTGTGTCACCCGAAGTGGCAAAAGAACCACCCACAACGCACCCATTCGCCGACGTCCGTGACGCCAACTACCAACCGCCCATAGATCGGCCCTACGGATCTTTCCCGAAGAACAAGGACGCCACCTACACCACTCTCTCGCCAGCGCAGAACGACAAGCTGGTGCAAAACATCTTCAAGCGGACGCTTCAGAGCCATGCGACGCACGTGAGCTACGAGGAGCTGTTAGCGGTATCGACGTACGCGCCAAGCTCCGCGAATACCTAACACCGCGACGTATTCCGATTCCGGCGCAAGGAGCTGCGGCAGCATTTGCGGACGCGCACCTATACGGTGCCAACACCGTAAAGAAGTATACGCTATGCCGGACCTAGCGGAAGCTTTCTATAGCGTGGAAGGACCAGGTAAACCCCGCCTACGGATCGCCAAGAGTCACAACGCATACGTTGCGTGCAAGGCCTGATAGACGAACGAGCGGAGTCGATTGCGTCGTAGACTCGGGGTGCTCGATTATATGTATGTCGGAAGCGGTCTGCAACAAGCTCGGGATTCCGTACAACCCGACAATCCGAATAGATATGGAGGCCGCAAACGGTGAAGTGGACACATCGCTCGGCATCGCAAACAACGTCCCGTTCCGCATCGGCAATATCGACTTGTACTTCAAGTCCACGTCATCCGCTCCCCCGCATACGACATTTTGCTCGGCCGACCATTCGACGTCTTAACCCGCTCGATCGTACACAACTACAGCAACGAGGATCAAACAATCACGATTCACGATCCGAATAGCGATGTTATAGTAACCATTCCGACTATGCCCCGCAGCCGACCGAAGTACCATATGCGCGAAGAAGAACAGGCGGATTTTCAGGAGACCTCGAGGAATTGATGAACACTCATGGAGAGGTGGCTTGTATACTAACAATGGACCCGCATACCCAAAAACCGATAGATATTCAAGCATATACTCCCGTCCCGTCGTTACCGTCCGCCAATCATGTAAATAATGCCTGCGAGCCCGATACCAATAACAACCCTGCTCGTCTCTACCTTGGTGCCGGCTAAGTTTACAAGAAGTCAAGCCCGACGATTGCGACCCGCTCACCCAAGCATACCTAAACGCTACCATATTCCGCAACAGCCATACTACGACTTCCGCTACGCGCAAACAGACTTCAGCCAATTCCGCAGCACCCATCTCGCACAAAACAACCGCGAATCCGCGTCGCGACAATGTATCACCTGTCCTACTATCCGCGCAAAAGAAGAAATACAAGCCCGTCGCTAAGAAAGTAAAACCCGTCATTAGTCAATTACCAAAGGAATTTAGAATCATTCGCGAAATCAAGGGCGACCCACTCGCCGATCTACCGAAGCTAAGTACGACGCCACCCGAATTTACGCCGCATGGGCGATACACAGAAGAACGAAAGAGAACACTGGAGCAAGAACACGGAAGCGAATTTCTATGGCCCGAAGAAACGAAACTAATGCACGATTTTATGGTAAAGCATGAACAGGCGTTCGCTTGGGACGACAGCGAGCGAGGAAAATTCAAGACGGAGTTCTTCCCGCCGGTGGATATTCCGACGGTTCCGCATACGCCTTGGGTACAGCGCAATATTCCGATTCCGCCGGGTTTATACGACCAAATTTGCGACATTATCCGAACCAAGATCGACGCCGGAGTTTACGAGCCCTCGAATTCCTCGTACCGGTCCCGTTGGTTTTGCGTACTGAAGAAGACCGGCAAACTGCGGCTTGTGCATTCGCTGGAACCTCTCAATGCAGTCACAATCCGACACTCGGGAGTCACGCCTATTCCGGAACACTTGGCAGAGAATTTCGCAGGCCGCGCATGCGGCGCAATGTTGGATCTTTTCGTCGGATACGATGAGCGACCGCTAGCCGAGGATTCACGGGACTTAACAACCTTCCAAACGCCCTTCGGAGCCATGCGCCTAACTACATTGCCTATGGGATGGACGAATTCGGTCCCGATCTTCCACGACGACGTCACCTGCATCCTGCAGCCGGAAATACCGGACCTCACCATTCCGTACATCGACGACGTACCGGTCAAAGGCCCACCTACACGATACGAACGGGACGACACATACGAGACAATACCGGACAATCCGGGAATCCGACGTTTCGTATGGGAGCATTTCCAAGGTCTCAACCGAGTCGTTCAGCGTATGAAGTATGCCGGCGGTACTTTCTCCGGAAAGAAGCTAGTGTTATGCGCGCCCTCGATCACCGTTGTAGGACATCTATGTACGTACGAAGGTCGCAAACCGGAAAAAGAACTACTCGCCGCCATCAAGAATTGGGCCCCGTGCACATCACTATCCGAAGTCCGCGCATTCCTGGGAACCGTAGGTGTGGCACGCATTTTCATCAAGAACTTCGCCCGCAAAGCAAGTCCGTTGGTAGCGCTGACTAGGAAGGACGTTCCGTTCACCTTCGGAGCCGAGGAAATAGCCGCGCAGAAACTCTAAAGCAAGCACTCATAACTTCGCCCGCGCTGCGGCCCATCAACTACAAATCCGACGCACCAGTTATCTTAGCCGTGGACACGTCATGGATCGCAGTAGGATTTTTCTTGTGTCAATGCGACCCCGACAAGCCATCGGTCCGGTACTACAACCGCTTCGGATCAATCACGCTAAACGAGAGAGAAGCGCGCTTTTCGCAGCCGAAACTGGAAATTTACGGCCTGTACCGCGCGTTGAAGGCGCTGAAGCTCTACCTCATAGGGGTCCGGAATCTGATTGTGGAAGTCGACGCGCGTTATATCAAGGATATGCTCAAGAACCCGGACATCGCGCCATCGGCATCAATCAACCGGTGGATCTTGGCGATCCTTACCTTCCATTTTAAGCTAGTTCATGTGCCTGGCCGACTTCACGCACCCGACGGATTATCCAGACGCCCGCGGCAACCTTTGGATGAGGAACCCGACGCGAAGGAAGATGAAGAATTCGACGACTGGATTGACAACTTATACGGATTCATGCATCAGATTAACCACGCGCCTTCCAGAGCGCTCGCGCAGCAGTCGAGCCCACAACAGCGTCGGAAGTCAAAAGGGCCGAAGAAGCCAAAAGCGGGTCTAGGGATGATCACGAATAGGCATAGCAAACCTGTCACAACCTTCTGTTTAACCGATCCAGATACGCCGCCATCGGAAAACGAGCCATCGCAAGTGCCCGAAGGAGAAGAGGATAACACGTACGAGGGAGTATTTCCGTGGAGGAGCGAAACGGCAGCAAAGGACGAAGAGAAGCTACAGTGGGCAAAGCGATTCCTCGCGGATCTGGAACGACCCGACAACATGTCGGCCGAAGAAAATATCCGGTTCACGCGGTACTGTACAAATTCTTTATGAAAGATGATACGCTGTGGTTGAAGGACAGGAGCGGAGCGCACAAGATTGTTTTGGATCCGGACAAGCGGATAGGCGTTCTGGTCAGTTGCCACGACGAACTAGGACACCGCGGCTTTTACGCTACCCGCTCGATAATCATGCAACGGTTTTGGTGGCCGCAGATGCAAGACGACATTAAGTGGTACATCAAGTCCTGTCGCGAATGCCAAGCACGGCAATTACAGTTATACCGCATCCCGCCCATCGTCGCGGAGCCCGCTCCGATCTTCGCTAAAGTCTACCTGGACACCATGCACCTACCACCGTCGAATCAATACAAGTACTTGGTCCAAGCACGCTGTTCGCTAACGCACTACCCAGAATACCGCGCTCTACGACGGGAAACGGCGAACGCCATAGGGGATTGGGTCTTTGAAGACCTCATTTGCCGATGGGGAAGCTTAGTCGAAATAGTGACGGACAATGGGGCGCCCATCATCCGCGCTGTTGAGTATTTGGCAAAGAAGTACCAGATTAACCACATTCGCATATCAGGATATAACTCTCGCGCCAACGGTATAGTAGAACGCAGCCACTACGACGTCCGACAAGCGCTAGTCAAAGCAAGCGACGGATCAAATTGGGCCCCAGCACTACATTCAGTCTTCTGGTCGGAACGCGTCACAGCACGACGGCGCATGGGAGTGTCGCCTTATTTCGCGGTCACCGGCACACATCCGCTCCTCCCGTTGGACATATCGGAAGCCACGTACTTATTGCCACCCGACGCATTCCTATCGACAACCGAACTCATCGCACGACGCGCTACGGAATTACAAAAGCGCCACGCACAAACGGAAGCACTGAAAGGCAAGGTCTACACCGCACGGATAGCAGCGGCAAAACGATTCGAAAGAGAGCACCCGACGGTAATCCGGGACTTCGACTTCAAACGCGGCGCACTAGTCTTGGTCCGCAACACTGCAATCGAAAAGTCGCTAAACCGAAAGATGCGCCCACGCTACATCGGCCCATACGTCGTCCTACATCGCAACCGCGGCGGCGCATATATCCTTTGCGAGCTTGACGGAACAGTACTCGACCGACCTTACGCGGCATTCCGCGTTATTCCTTACTTCGCGAGGCAACGAATACGAGTTCCGGACAATATATTGGACGCCTCGGAAGAACACATACGGCAAATGGCAGATGCGTACTCACAAGGAGACGACGACCCACCCGCGCAAATCGCACCAGAAGAAGAACTCGCATACGACCACTCCGACTCGGAATCTGACATAGACGAGCCGTAACACCTTAAGCCTTCCTACTGCTTCATTTCTCCGTTCACTTATTAGTTTCCATTTTATCGCTAGAATCTCACCCGTTTCACGTCCGCTCTAGAATAAACCACGTTGCTTTCGCCTTTCATCTTTTCCGCTTCCTCTTACCCTTATCCCACTCTTTCTACTTACTAAGTTACTTATTCGAACCGCCAAACCACAAAACCGCACATTAATTTCGGGCCGACGACTACGAATCACACAAACTTGAAAGACGGCTACGGAGCAGGAGAAGCCGGCGAGCTCATAACCACGTCGCCCTTATCACCTGCGACAACCAATTCCCCTTCCGCGACTTCCTCCGCACCCGCCTCTGGTACCGCTTGGTCACCAACTTCGTCCGATCCGGTCTCCGCAATCGCGACCTCTGTTTCTCCACGTACGCTTTCCTCCTCTGGTTGTGCAACCTGCGCCGCTGTTTCTTCAGGACTTGGTTCCGCGGCCGCCCCACGAGATCCGTCGCGTGTTTCGTCCGAACCCTGCGGTGGACAGAAATAGTCAAGCAGGCAATACGTCGCGTGCCTGGTGTCGTGCGCAATGTGCCGCAGTTTATACTGAAGGTTGGCCTGCGTCGTCTGTAAATCTAAGATTTGTCGTAGAAGCGCGTTTTGCTCGAGCAGGGCAATAGCGCTATCGTTCGCGGACCTCGCCATAGCGGCCAAAGAACCTTGCATCGAGGCCGACTGCTCCTGAATTCGCCGCAACAAGAAAACGCCCTCCGAGGTGTTCGTGTCAGCGTCGCTCGCAACTCCCGCCGCCTCGTCCACCTCCTCCGAACCCTCGTCGCTCCACTCCACTAGCTCTCGCGTCTCCACCTTCTTCTTAGCGGCCCGCTTAGCAACCGAGACCCCGCCGATGCTGCAAGACTGCCGCTGGTCGCGACAACGTACGCAGGCTTTGCTGCGCGAATTCGCCTGCGGATAGCAGGGTAACTTCTGTCGTTCGCATCTGACTTGTCCGTCAGCGCCGGAAACGACAACCGGAAATCAACTTACCGGTCGCACGCTTGTTCGTTGGGAGTACTCGACTTAGAACGTTTAGCGGGACCCGCTTCTGTCCCCGCGCTTTCCGCCCTCGCTCGCTTCTGGCGTTGTTTATAGGCCCGCGCGGCCTCCATTTCGTTAGCAATCACCATGTCACTTAGGACCGTCGGATCTCTCGCCAGTACCAGCTTCTCCGCCACCGCTGCCGCCGCGCGAACTGAGGAGATATCCACCGGGCTTGGCTGACGGACCTTCGCCTTACCCTTCGGACGAGGTTTCGGACGCGCCCCTTGCTGTGCGCGAGTCTGCTCCTCTCGAGCCCGTCGTGCCTGTTCCTCTGCCGCTTCCTTCACCGCAGCCGCCCGCAATGATTCCTCCCGTATACGACGCTCCGCAGCTTCCTCTTCAGCACGCCGCTTGGCCTCCTCACGAGCCTTCGCTTCAGCCGCCTTCCGCGCCTTCAGGTCTGCGATGTGCCGACGCTCTTCATCTAAACGCCTAGCAGCGGCTGCCTCGCGCATCCTACGTTGCTCTTCCTCTTGCACCAAACGGGCTTCCGCAGCAGCGATCTGGTCATCGAAATAGGATCCAGGAGACGACATGAGGAAAGAAAAGAAAGGGATGAGAACAAAAAGCGAGACAACAGACCCGATAAAAAGAAGGAAGCAAATTCCCACGTAACGATAAAGGAAGCGAAGACCATTCCCACACAGAAGAGCAAGGTCGCCGTGTCCCGCGGACCTCCAACGTGCCGGACCAAGGTCCAACAACTCGCGCAATCGTCCGAGTCGCCGCGCCGCAAGATACGCAGTATCGGACGCGCATCCGCTCTAGCGCATAGATCTCCGTCGCAACAGAAGCCTACGCTCGCATCAACACCGCCATTAGTATGTCAACGAAGGCGTCCCATCGCACCAAACTTCATCAATCGGTCATATTCGTCCAACGGACTGACTGAGGACAGTCAGATTTTTAAGTCCCGGGGAGATGATGAGCGTTGTTCCGCCGTGACCGTGTAGTGACATCGTCACGTATATGCGATAAGCTATGCGAGAAAGAAGTCCTACCAGCGCTGGAACTATATACGCACTGAGCCCGGGGCTAACTATCTAGCACCTTAGCTGTCCGCCGCCGACGCAGTTCTGTCTCCGCAACGCAAAACCACATGCAGTCGCAAGCCAATCCCGCAACACCGCAGACCAAACAATCGTACCCGACCTCGCCGACTAACGCCGATTCTCCGAAACGCCCGCGCTGACCATCGTCCGCCGCATTAAGGATAGCCGCAACACAGCCACTTCCGCGCTAGACAAGGCCGCGCTCAGACCACTACGATCGAGGCCAGTTTAGCCGCGCGCTACGAGCTACGGACAAAACTAGTTAAGCGGAGTAAGATCGTCACTACTACTAGCGCCGATCAGCAACCGACAAAGGACGACCAAATCGGGCGTAGCGGAAACAGGGACAAAAGCGCTAAAAGCATACAGTGACGCCTATCGCATAGGTCGCCGGGGCTCGATCGTCGGATATCATACTCGTCGACGGACAGGGTCTCACTGCGGGTTTGCAACAGGAGTAATGGCTAGCGGAACGCTCGCGCACTAAACTACATCGGACGGCGCCTTTCAAAATGACGAATTAGGATAGTTGAACAACGGCAGGACGTCGAGGAATTTAGAAGTCCACTCGTATCGGTAGGTAGCTAAAAAGTATATATACCATCGTGTTTCATAGTATACACACATACCCACACACTTTCATTGACCGAACCTCTCGTTTATTCTTCAAATATCACTCTCTTTCCCTTTGCGTCTGCTCCTTCCCTGCGTCGACCATTGTACAAACAGCCCTCGCCATCTAAACCCTTCAGCGGTCTACCAGAGTACGACAGTTGCCGCGACTTGGCTACGTACCGCCTTCGCACATCTTCCGTCGCTCCGCACATCTTCCGTCGCACCTCGCACATCTTCCGTCGCACCTCGGAACTGCATCCCCTCGCAGGAATTCGGTTTAGAGTTGTTCGGGAAAACTCTTTGCTGAGCTCACAAAACCCCTATTCCTGTCGCTCCGATAGGAAATAGTGTTATTAACGGATCATCAAAACCTCACGTATTTCCGGAAGGCGCAAAATCTCAATCGAAGACAAGCTTGATGGGTTACAGATTTACAGGAATACAATTTCATTATTAAACACCGTTCTGGTAAATCAAACTCTAAAGCAGATTTACTGTCTCGACGGACTGGGCACAAACGGGGGCAAAATGACAATGAAGGTGTCATCCTCCTAAAAGAGCACCTATTTGTGCAACTTCTGGATGATGACCGAGCCATTGAGGAACTCCTGAAAGATGTTGCAAAAATGACAAAACAGCAATGGGAGTCGCAAGTGCGTGAAGGATTGGAAAAAGGGGACCCAGACTACACCATTAATAAAGGACTGGTGCAATGGAAGGGGCGAATTTATATACCCGCCAACGATCGACTTAGAGGAGAACTGATTGGATTAATTCACTTGTGGGGACATTTGGGAGTAGTCAAAACATTGGAGTTGATAACTCGGGACTATTGGTGGCCGAACATGTGCAAAGATATTGAAAAATATATCCCTGGATGTGAAACTTGTCAACGCGCTAAACCGGATCGACAGGCTAGGGCAGCACCACTTCACCCGAATGAGATTCCCTCCGAACCATGGGAAATTGTATCTGTTGACTTAATCGGACCTTTACCAGAATCAAAGGGCAACAAGATGGTCATGGTAGTGGTGGATAGATTCACTAAAAAGGCCTATTTTCTCCCGACAACGTCAACCATCACATCACAAGGTGTGGCAATCTTGTTCCAAGATAACGTATTCTGAGAGCATGGAATTCCCCAAAAGGTCATCAGTGATCGAGGACCTCAGTTTGTTTCTAAGTTCATGGACGACTTATATGGAATGCTGGGCATCAAGGCAAACCGTTCCACAGCGTACCACCCACAGACGGATGGACAAACTGAAAGAGTTAATCAGGAAGTCAAGGAATTCCTGACTATGTTCGTAAACCACCGTCAAGATAACTGGAGTGACTGGCTGGCAGTGGCACAATTTTGCCACAATGATCGAGTACATGCATCAACGGGATATTTGCCATTCTTCATGAATAACGGACGCCACCCCAACAAAGGCTTAAATCCATTGCATATACCCGTAGTCGCAGTCGAAGATCTCGCCAAACAGGTTAAGGATGCACATGCCAAGGCAACAGAGGCGCTAAATAAAACCACTGAAATTATGAAACAGCGGCGCCAGCACGGGAATACAAGCCAGGTGATAAGGTTTATCTCAGTACAGAAAACCTACCTACTATCTGCGCTACCAAAAAGCTTGATGGCAAGTTCGTCAGCCCCTTGGAAATTGTGAAAAAAGTTGGAGCCTCTGCTTACCAATTAAAAATCCCAGCGTCCTGGAAGGTGTATAATGTGTTCAACGAAATTCACCTCAAACCATACAAGGAACCTGTCTTCCCCACTCAGAAAGACAAAGTAGCTCAACGCAAGGAGTTACAAATGGTAGCAGAGAACCTCGATAATGCTAAAAAGAGGTTCAGAAATTTCACAAGGCGAATCCTAGCGCTCCGCATCGGCTCGTTAACGTACGCGACATGGATTACCGACGATGGCAAAATCACACCCAGGTGCATGTACCCAAACAATTGTTTGGATGGGAAAATGGCAGATTTGAGCGTGAATACCTCGAAAAGCTAAAACGGAACTGGCAGCGGTGGAAAGGCGACCGCAAACTTATTCATGATGAACCGGATACGGACCAGGCATTTGCAAGGGATGTTGCAAAAATTCCGAAGACGATATCCTCACACTGACTTCCCGGGACGTGAAGTCTTAGGGGGAGGGTCATGTTACGACTTTACGATTTCTGGCGGTTTTTCCATATTTTTATCTATTTTCTCTGGGGCCCTATGGACGCATAGGTATACAGGACTCATAGGCGCCAACCCCTATGTTGAGGCGCCCATCGGTTAGGTCAGCGGTTAGTCAGCCAGGGGCTGTGCCAATAAGAAGACAATAAGTACTGGATGGGGACACGGGCATCGCGGGAAGGCGTAGATAGTCGCCATGGTTTTGTTGCTGCGCACGCATAGCCCTAGGGGCGTGAGGCTGCTGCGCACCGACCATGGTTGGGGTATATAAGGTGGTGCATTGTAGGTAGGAGTCTCTAAGACTCTAGATAGTTTCCTCTCACCCAGGTTACTATTCTACTGTGTCATATAGTTTCGTCTCAATTCTACTTCTTCTCTTGAGGCTTGTGGTTGTGGTGGGATCCGTCCTAACACTTACTAGCATTAGCAGCTTTAGAGGGATGGGTACTCAAAGCACTAGATGTTAAAACTGCTTTTCTATACGGCCAATTAGAAGAGGAGATATATATGGAACAACCGGAAGGTTTCAAAACCAAAGATACTGATAAAGTATATAAGCTAAGAAAAGCTTTATATGGTTTGAAACAAGCATCTTTAGCTTGGAATATACAAGCACATAACAGTATAACTAAACTAGGGTTTAGAAGATTATTTGCTGATACAGGAATATATGTTTACAGAAACAACAAAGACATTGTTGTTATCATCTTATATGTTGATGACATAATATTCATGGGCAATAATGAAAAGACTGTTGATGACTTTAAGAAGAAATTTATGAATAAATGGGAAAGTAGAGACTTAGGAGATCTAAGTGAATATTTAGGAATGAATATTGTGATAGACAAAAGTAAACGTACTGTCACAATTGATCAAGCCAAATATGCCAAAAAGATTGTTGAAAGATTTGGTTTAATAAATGCAAAACCAGTTAATACTCCTTTACCAGCTGGTTATGTACCAAATAAACAAATAGAAGGCAAAGCTACACCTGAAATGATCACATACTATCAACAGCTGATAGGATCATTATTATTTCTAGCAATGTGTACTAGATTAGATATCATTTATGCTACAATATTAATGTCACAATTTGTGAGCAATCCTACAATGGATCACATTAATAAAGCATTACACATAATCAAATATGTTGGAAGCACATTAGATTATTGTATTAAATATGATGGTCGTGATGCTTATGGTTTAATTGTATATGCTGATGCTGATTGGGCTTCAAATCCAATTGATAGGAAGTCAACAACTGGTATGGTTGTAAAATTAGCAGGAGCACCAGTATACTGGAAATCAGCTAAACAAAAAACAATAGCATTATCTTCAACAGAAGCTGAATACATGGCTGCATCAGACGCATGCAGACAGATATCATGGTTAAAGAATTTGTTCAATGAACTTGGATATGATATACAATCCATTCCTTTAATAATGGATAATCAAGCAGCTATCTACATGGCTTCTAATCCAGCTCAAGAACAAAGAACGAAACACATGGATGTAAGATATCATTATATCAGACAATGCGTGAAAGAAGACTTAGTTGATCTCTATTATATAAAAACTGAAGATCAAGCAGCTGATATCTTAACCAAGAACCTTATGTTGAATAAGCATAATAAAATGCTTGAGTTATGTGGTATACATAATTGATAAAATATTCAACAAGGGGGAGTGTCAAAACTCTGATAGTTATTATAATAGTTACATTAGATTAGTTACATTCATTACAATAACTAATGTAATGAACATCTTATCTAATCTATATCTTATCTATATCTTATCTAATTAGATAAGATTGAATAACTATTAATTAAGTGTTTCATATTTAATCATAAATAGCTTACATAATATTAGTCATGTGACTTATGACTCACAATTATGACTCACAAATATGACTCATTTATAGTCATAATGACTCATAATTATGACTCATGATTAGTCATAATGACTCATACTTATGACTCATTTGGAGTCACAATGACTCATGATTATGACTCATAATGACTCACACTGAGTCATATGACTCATACAACATCATATAGAAGGAAATGATGTCATATAGAACATCATAGAAGGAATATAAATAGATGAAGACTCAGAGTGACTCATTTTAGGGACCGATATTATGTAATAGGTAGATTACACTGTACTTAGGTTAGGGTTTCTGAAACATATAAGGAGGGCGTTCTGAGCGACTATCCCTCAGTTTTACTACAAACTACATAGTGATAAGGCAACCCTTAAGCTAACAATGTAAGTTATTGAAACCTTACTTAGCTAATGGCTTGTGCTGCTGTATATTGTTTCAATATGGTACTCTACCAGATGTGGGAACTGTTTGTCCAGTCTTAGGTCTTCCATTTGTCATTGGCCAAACCATGAGCAAAAGAAGCAATGCCCAGGAGTTGTCTGGCTTGCATCCGACAGAAGAAGAGGATAACACATGGATTGATGCTGTTGTGGAGTTAAATACCAGTACCATTTTAGAAGTTATTGCAAAACCTGCTGTAGTGCATGGATTACACAGAGAGAAATTTCCAGCCTATATCATCCCAACTGTAGTCCTCCTCTTCATCAGGAAACCTTGGTTCAGCTCCAGAGTGCTCTGTAGCACTCTGTAGCACCATAGCACTAAACATGGGTCTATTACTTTGTAATGTTCCATAGCATGCATTCATACTTGTGGTCCACAAGTATGAATGCATAGTCTGAGCTAACTATTGTTTAAGAAAGTTTTCAGGACCTAAAGTTTCTTTACAGATTTTCGTCAGATAAAGTTAGGTTAACAAATTGGGCTTTTCCTGATGTTGCTCCATCATCTCAAAAGATGTACATCAAAGTGGTGATAGATGGCTTCGAAAAAAAGCGGACCGTCGTGCGCAGACAGCTGCCTATAACACCTGCATATGCTTTCACAGATTATCAAGCTCAAGGACAAACAATAAAGTGTGCTATTGCAGATGTAGCTCGTCCCGCAACAGGGTCCATTAATATATTCAACGTGTATGTCACTCTCGGCCGGGTTCCTTCAAGAGAATCTATTCATCTATTACGAGATTTCGACACTGAATCTTTATTGAGCAAATCTATGCCAATAGAACTGGAAGAAGATGACCGTCTCGAAACCCTAAATTCAGAAACCCTGGTTCGATGTAACTTGGTTAGCATCTCTTCTCGTATGCACTATTATTACTGGTCTCTGACCAAAAAAACAGATTTCTAATAATACTGTACGTGTAGACATATTAACCTGTATATTGCAATCGTCAAGCAAGGTTAAAGACGACAGTTTCGAGTCGAATTTTAGTTCCGGGGCCGGTAGGCACAAAGATTCTGCCGGGGATCGTTGATACCATGATGCTGCTGCCTGTTTTTACGGAATACTTGTGTCCGTCCGGCGTGGTAACGATATAGTCTATTTGTGTGTCAAATACGGTGTTAAGGGTAACGGTTCGACCCGGTCGGTCTTTACGTGCATAGATGGAGCCTTCTGGGAATACGGCAATGGTTTGAGCCTCCGGGTCCTACATTAGTGAAAGTTAGACGCGTTACAGTCGAGAAATAACATGATTGCCTACTTTCTCACTCAATAATCGGAATTCGCCAGCTCTATTTCTAGGCAAGGAAATGTACTTGGGGGCTACGTAGTGGACCCTGATCCCTTCTGGTATGAAAATCAAGTAGCCTGGTTCCGTGACACCGATGCGGGGTGGTATGATGTTTGGCTGTACGTTCGAAATTCCTGGTATCATTTTAATTAGGGTGCCTTTTGGAAATTCGCAATACGTCTCATCGATGTATTTGAGGATGTATTCTTCTGGAATTGGGTGTCGTGGACTGTCACTGACAGGTGTGTACTTGAGTAGTGGCTGATGTAGTAGTGGCTGATTGGCGTATGTGGTTTGACAGGGTTTGTGCCAATGTGTGGCTGACTTGGTGAAATAGAAGATGACATTACTTCCCTCACTGACGGTAGTGGCTGATGTAGTGGCTGATCAGCGTGACCCCGAATTGGCGGCAATTTGTTATCAGGTTCTTGTCCTTCCCCCGGTGACCGTAATCCGGGTGGGATGGAGGGGCCGGGGTGATTTTGTATGGGAGGGGGTAGTACACGCCACGGTGGCGGTGGGGAAGAGGCCGGGGCTCCATGCAGAAGAAGAGGGGCCAAGAGGATGAGAAAGACGCGAGCAGACACAATCATTGCTACCTGCCAGAGGTGGATGGGTGACCAGCACAAGATGCTGCGCCATTCCTTAGAACTCTCTTATATGTGCAGCGTGGCGACAGGATACGATCTGATAATTATCATTCGCGCGAATGCCCGCATGGAAACTTGCCCCGAAACTTGATCAAACTGAAAATGTCGGGCATCGCGATGACTCACGAGAATTCCATAGCGACCGTCCAGTGCGCGAATGTCCGCATGGAAACTTGCCCCGAAACTTGATCAAACTGAAAATGTCGGGCATCGCGACGACTCACGAGAATTCCATAGCGACCGTCCAGTGTCTGGCAGGTGACCTTGGCTTCTTTGGCATGCCTAACGACTTGTCCTTTCCGAACTCTTCCTTTCTTTAACCTGGCATGGATCTTTACAGCTGATTCAGAATGTTTTCACTTAGCAAAGTGGAACGACAATGTAATA
>JAEBUS010000034.1:439128-537462 GCA_023014475.1 Amanita pallidorosea | reverse complement strand
ACTACAGTCACGATCAAGGGAGGACAAGACATCCTATATGACTTAAGGATGCCATTCATCTGCTTGACATGCCACAGCGCAGGACACGTCCACAGAGTTGCCCATGGAAGGAGATTGTACGTACACCGGCTTATGACATAGCACAACTTGAAGAGAAGAAGGAGTAGAGGTGCAAAGACATATTGACCGTAGCAAAGATATTATAAATCAACCCATGCTTTATGAACTGAATCAAATGTGCAATGAGTAAGACCTGACTCAATGATGAATGTTAAGGTATTGAGTGAACGAACATTACAAAAAGTAAGTCTGTATTAATGAGTCAGTTAATACAACAAAAATAAGTCCATACCCGACAATATCTAAACCTGGATGAATGAATGAACTTGCTACTCTACTTTTAGATGACCATATAGCTGTCTAGGATTGTACTGTATAGCAGGTTGTATGGTTAGTGTCTCAAAGATGACTAGGGCAGGCTTAAGTCCAGTTAGCCCTACTTTTAGACGACCATATAGCTGTCTAGGATTGTACTGCATAGCAAGTTGTATGGTTAGTGTCTCAAAGATGACTAGGGCAGGCTTAAGTCCAGTTAGCCCTACTTTTAGACGACCATATAGTTGTCTAGGATTGTACTGCATAGCAAGTTGTATGGTTAGTGTCTCAAAGATGACTAGGGCAGGCTTAAGTCCAGTTAGCCTGTTCCTGTCCTTAGACCTAAGCCTTTATGATCAGCCCTAAGTCTCTAGTACTAGAATTAAGTATACCAGCCATAATACATTAAGCAGCAAGTTGTATGGTCAATTTCTCCAAGGTAAGAAGGGCAGGCTTAAGTGACCAGCCTGAAGCCTCTAGTACTGGCATTAAGTGCACCTGTCCTGAGACAAATATCTTGCTTGAATACCTGTGATCAGCCATAGTATATTAATTAGGGACTTAGACCAATAATTGGATGGCTAATCCTACATGATCAAGTCCAATGTAGACGACAAACCTTAAACTGCATAAGTATCAGAGACCATGAGAACAGCCCTAAGCCATACCAAGAAGCCATAATTTAATAACCAACAACTTAGATTGATATTAGGATAACCAATATTAATTCTAATGGATTGCCCATGACAAGATTCATGTAACATACGAGACTCAGACCAATACCATGCCTAAGTACCAGTGACCAGCTCAAACAAATACAAGACCTGACTATACCATATTCCCTCCACTTGGCAATATAGCTTTTAAACCAACACTAACATTTCATTCATAGATAGCACATGAGCAAGTCTATATAGTAAACCAGCCCTTGACATGATAACATACTTGAGTACCAGTGACTAAATCAACATGATAATAGGCTTTAACATTAAACCAACAGTATAAGCAGACTGACCTATACCTAGATACCAGTGACAAGCCCAAATCTAGTATCCAAACCTTGGACTAACAACACCATTGATGGACATGCTCTCAGGCAGGTCCATGTAGTAAACCAATCATTATACTATATTTGATATAGAACCTTTAGAACAACAGCAACATCAATAGAAAATAGACATATTCCTTGTCATCAAAATGACCTATTTAAATAGATATCAGTCTACAACAACATGAAACACAAATTGGGCACCAGCCCACCAAAAGGCTACATGGACATGCCTTAACCGTTAAACCATGAACAGACACAATTTAAATATTACAGCTCTCACCAAAGGCCATCCTGGTACACGGGATGGTAACCAAAATGGGGGTCTGGTGAACCCTGCTGACTGGCAGTTGTTGTCCCAGGACAGTATAAACAGTGCTACCCCAACACTCAACAGGACAACTGGTAGACCCTCAAGGATTCGGGGATTATCACCACAAATGCTAGAGTCTTCACCAGGGTGCATAATGACCAGGGAGGCAACCAAGGAGACACTACAAATAGAAATACACCTAGACCAAATAGAAACCAGTTTACTTTTGGCACTTTCAATATTAGGGGACTAAACATAGATGCAACAACAACAAAATATAAATACTTATCATCATGGATGCAATTTAATAGGATTGCATTAGTAGCTGTTCAAGAGACAAAGCTGAACAACAATGACATTTCTAGAATTCTCAATGAAAACAAGAAGAGATAAATAATAGGAAGCCACTCTACTGGCAGAAATGCTGGTGTAGGTTTTGTAATTGATAAAGACCTTACAAGTAAATGGAATATAACACATGAAACACTGATAGAAGGTCTAGCCCTGAAGCTCATAGTCCAAATAGGAAAATCATGGTTTACCTCTGTGAATATATACAGCCCCAATAATATAAATGACAAGATTACATTCTATAAAAGCCTGTTAGAAAAACTGAATGAGACACAAGTCAAAGGCACCCTTATCTTGCTAGGAGACTTTAACTTTGTAGAAGACAGCATTGATAGATCACACCACATAGAGATGAAAATGACATTTGCATGGCTTTTGATGATATTAAACAATGTTTTCAGTTAGTAGATGCTTGGAGATACCAATATGAACAAGAAAGACTCTTCACCTATAGGCACTGTCACTATGATAGTATGGCAAGAATAGATCGGATATATACAAATAAAAGAATGGTCAAGAGGATACATAAATGGAATTGTGAACCAATTGCAGAGATCAGTGATCATAATATAGTGACCTGTGAAATGGAATACAAAACAGAAGTCTATAGAGGGAAAGGTCTATGGCGTATGCCTATTAGATTAATGGATGAGCCAAAATTCACAAAAGGAGTGTCCAAGATTTTAAAAAGGACGGAGCATAGTATGCGCAGTAATGAGGGCATACCCAAACAACCACTATGGAACAAAGCAAAAGATTTAATCAGGGAACTAGCCATAGCAACAGATAAATCAGTCAGAAAAGAGAAAACTAAGAAGCTCAAAGTGATAAGATCATCTCTTAGGAAAGCAATGAATAAACCTGAAATAGATAGAGGACTAGTTAGAGGCTTGGAAAAACAACAAGCAACTATTAATAATAATAGAATATATCAGTATAAAATAAAATCAAGAGCCAAACATCTAAATGAAGGGGAAAAAAGCTCTAAATATTGGTACAACCTAGGAAAGAACAAAGGCCAATCACCTACAATCCAAGCACTTGTAGATAATCAAGGAAGAAGATTTAATAAGACCAAAGAAATGACTCACATAGCTAAGGATTTCTACCAAAATTTATTATCTACCCCAGTTAGACACAGAGACTTCAGAGAAAAGAATGAAGAATTACTAGACAATGTAGATGTGACCCTCTCCAATGAACAAAGTAAAGGCCTAGAGGACAAACTGATGGAATTAGAAATAAGAGATGCAATAAAGGAATCTGATAGTAGTAAAGCTCCAGGAATAGATGGAATACCCACAGAATTCTACAAATACTGGTTAAAACAGAAGGATGAGGATAGCCCCAACATTGCATATATACTAACTGAGGTGTTCAATGAAATTGCTGAGGAAGGCATAGTTGACAAAAGTGATTTTAATGAGGGATCTCTAATTCTCCTTTTTAAGAAAGGAGATAAAAAAAAATAGAAAACTATAGACCAATCACACTATCTAATGTAGACTACAAAACAATGACCAAAGCAATAGCCAACAGACTAGGTGACATTGCAAGCACCATCATTCACCCAAACCAGACTGGTTTCATGCCAAACAGAAGTATATTTGATAACACAAGACTCAGTGAAGCAATGGTATCCTACACCAACATAGTGAATGAAAATGGATGTATTCTGGCCTTGGACCAAGAAAAGGCATATGATAGAATAGCACATGACTATTTGTGGACTGTTCTTAAGAAATTTGGTTTCTCTAACAAATTTATCATGATGATCAAGAGATTGTATAGGAATGCCAAAACAAACATATTTGTAAATGGTGTGAATGCAGGATGTATTGACATTGGAGTAGGAGTGAAACAAGGATGTCCTATGTCATGCCTGTTATATGACATTGGTATAGAACCATTGGGTTGTGCCCTAAGGAACTCAGTACTAAATGGCTTTTGTGTTAAAGAAATTGATGTAAAGATCCTAGTTTCAATGTTTGCTGATGATACCCTGCTCTATTTGAGTGAAGAGGATGATCTACGTGTTGTGTTTAGGATCCTAAACTTGTTTTGTTATGCATCTAATGCTAGATTCAATGAGAAAAAATATGAAGCTTTGCCCCTGGGCTCAATAGAGTACAGAAGGAATTTTATAGAATCAGAAGGTTAAATAATAAAGAAGACAATGTCCTGAAGAATGAAGTTAAAATTATAAAAGAAAATGAAGTCATGAGAACTTTAGGTTCATGGATTGGGCATAACACCAATATAAAACAAAACTGGAATAAGATAATAGACAAACAAGTTGAGATTATGAATAAATGGCAAGCAATGAATCTGTCCCTAAAAGGAAAAGAATTAGTTCTAAAGGCTCTGATCACATCAAGAGCATTTTTTCTTGCAACAGTAAATGGAATTCCCACAGATGTAATAAAAGAATGCATAAAGAGATGTCTAAGTTTCTATGGGAGAACAAGAGAGGTAGTATTAACTGGACAGAAGCAACAATGCCACGAGAAAAAGGGGGATTGAGTATTCCAGATCTCAATATCAGGAAAGATGTCATTATAATTGGATGGGTAAAAAGGTGGCTAGCTGATCCCAGTCAAAGACCAATATGGGCCTATGTAGTAGACCAAATTATTGCTAACAATGTGGCCAAAGAACCAGTGGTTGACAAGGAAAGCAGACAAAGTTGGATCTTGCAGTCATGGCATGAGAAAATCCTAGATAATGACAAACTACCAGAGTTTGTAAAAGACATGGTGAAAGTAGGAAGAAAATACAATATTGGTCATGATGTCATGAAACTTAGTCATGATTCAAAAAGGGATATGCCTATATGGCATCATATAGCTGCAAACTCAAGTCATAGATGGAATAAGAAGTCCTCTAGATGCCTAAGAGTTAACCATGATATAACCACAATAGGACAACTGGTAGACTTCATACAGAACCCAATCAGAATAAACAATTGTGTGAACCCTAGACAATGCAGCCAAATGGCCCCAAAACTAATGGACCAAATAGCCTCAAAGTATAACCCAAACACAATAACCCCTCATGAAGATAATCTAGATCATACTCCTAACAGAATCAGACAATACAACACTACAGACTATGTCAGTGACCACCTTGTCTTCAACCCTGATATTACAGAAAAAGGACACCCTCACAACCATATTAGACTCCTTGACAGTAACATAAGATACAAGAAAAGGAAGTTCAATGATATAGCAATACAATCCAACCCAGCCTTTCGATTACCTGAAATAGTAGCTGGGCAAACGACCATATATGTAAAAGGTCAATGTAAGAGAATAGATAATAAAAATACAATGGGGATTGGTCTCTGGTCAGAACCAAATGATCACCGAGAAAATATAGCAGTCAGTAAAAGATACGATGGTGAAGGAAATGGCTTCAGAGCAGAATTAGCAGCAATCTTAGAGGCCCTAAGCTACCCTGGGTACCTAATCCTAAAATCTGAATCTGAAATGGCCATAGAATATATTCTCAAGAAACTCCCAATGCTAGAAGATACTGACTGGATAGATGAACCAAACCATGACATCCTGAAAGAAATTATGCAATCATTGAGAACAAGGGGAGAACGTGTAGGGTTACAATGGATAAAAATAAAGAATTGTACAAAAGGAAGTACATGAGCTAGTTAAAAAAGCACATGAGATAAGGACAACTGATGGTTTTACATTCCACGAGAGACATACACATATAGCCAGAGGTGCAAGATTAAATGGATTAAGTCAAAAAGTCACCTATAGCCTAATACTTGTAAAATACAAAGAAAGATGGGTAAGGAGGTAACTGTAGGTGGATGTAGAACTACAAGAAATCTGATTGAAATAAAAAGAATGATAAATGAAATGAATGGTGAAACAATAGAATACCCAAAAATATGGAAAGATATAGTTATTACGAGTTAATCCAAGAAAACTGCAAGACTTTATATGGAAATCAATTCATGGTCGCCTTAAGTGTGGAGGTTTCTTCCTGAATATCCCACAAATGATAGATAGGGCCTACTGCACATGTGGAGCCATAGAAACAGAATCACATATCCTTCTAGAATGCAACATACATCATAGTCAAGCAATATGGCTCTCTATTAAAGAACTGTGGGAAAGAAAAACTGGAGTGGCTTGGCCTGAAATGACCATTAGTGTGATAAGAGGCATAGCATCAATAAAGTTTAAGAAACAAAATAATATAGAAGGAGAACATTTGACAGAAGGATACAGACTACTGATATGCCAAACAGTGTGGCTCCTATGGAAGACACGAAACATTAGGATTTTTAAAGAAAAACAGATAAATCTGACATCAATGAGAGCACTATTACAAAAAGACTTAAATGAATGGATTGCTGTAGAAAGAGAAAGCTGTCACATCAAGAGCAGTGATAGAAGAATGAAGTTAATAAAACAATGTGAAAAGAAATGGACAGCATTAGGCTTTATAACTAAAAAGGAAGGAGAACTCAAACCAAGTATCAGAATTATATAGAAATAATATATTTGTTACAGCAAGTCAAACTCAGATTCAGATAATACAATTTTATAAATATCTGCTCTATGGAGCATGAGGGCTGCCTTGGGTCATACCAAGGGTTACTGAACCACGGTTCAGGACTTGGGTCAGAAGTGCCTAGGTGCTATCTGTATGCTGACAGCTAGGTCTATGACCGAGAGGGGGTTTTAGTCAGTGGTTGTAAGCAAGTCTGACACTACCACAATAAGGTCATTGAACCTTCATGGTGCTCATAAAGAGAGTTTCCCTCTTAACTCACCAAAAAAAAAAAAAACCTTGGCTGTGAATTTGTAGGTGTGCTCCAGGGCGCAGAGGTTCTGGTCTAAAGAGGTGTCCAACCACACAAAGGCATAGTCATTGATGTATGACAGCGTGGCAGCATGAGCAAGGGGAAATGTGACCGCAGACGAGGGGCGATGTACAAGTTGGCAATGATAGGCAAGCCAGGGCAGCCCTATGGGTTGCCGGCACCTGCCATCATAGGTGCCGAAGAGGTGCAGCCCCAGACAAAGGAGGTCATGTGGTCTGAGTAGTACAAACCAAAAAGGGCCAGGAGTGGCTCCAGGAAGCCCTGTTTGCACAGCATAACAATGAGGACATCTTTCTGAATGGATGGGAAGTACTGGGCTGCATCAACCGCTAGGCACGAAGTGTATTTGCTGGCGTTGGATCCAGTTGAGGAGGAACAGGCCTGCGTCCATGGTGGAACAGTGTTTCAAGCCTCCAAACTGAAGTGGGTGGAGGAGGTCGTGGCAAATGGCATCCTATTGAAGTTGAAGAGCAATGATCTTCATGAAAAGCTTGCCAAAGCAGTTGAGTAAGGCAATAGGCTGGTAGTTTTTCATCCGTGTGTAGTCATCACATTTTGGCTTGGGAATGATGACCATAGAGGAGTCCTTGAATTTCCAAGAGACGTGGTCGGGCCCTGGTGCAGAGGAGTTGCTGCAAGTCTGGACCACCTCGCGACTCTCATGAATGGAGAAAGGGTGCCAGAGGTGGGTGGGCCACGATGGAAGGGAGTTGATGAAATCCCAGTTGGGGGAGCGGTGAGTCTGCTGGCCAACAAACTGGTCATGTGCAGCCTGCAAGAGTTCCTGCAGGGTCCAAACTGGGACCCCACCCACTGCCACTTGGGGGAACTGTGGGGGGGAACAATCTTTTGTCCATGCCAGACAACCCCAAGGATTGCCCTTGGTGCAAAGCTGGTCAATTTTCTCATCAAAGAAATGTTGTTTGGCCTTCCTGCAGGTGGTGGAAAAGCGAGCCCTATTGGCAGGGGACGGGTCAGCCTCGACTGCTGCCAAGGCCACCTGGAAGTCGCCATAGAACCACTGGTTTGGTCTGCTGTTGGGTTTGGGAGTCCTTGTGCAGGCATTCCAAGTGTCTTGAAGCCCCTTGTAGAGTGCATCACAGCGCTCTTGTGTGGAGCCAGCACCGAAGTCAATAGTCAAACACTTGAGGATGAAGGAGGCCTCAGCCTCAGACCCAGACAGTATGTAGGGCACACGCTGTGAAACCGGAGGGGAGCCATCAGTGGTGAAAGTCAGTAAAAGCTGCCGATGGTCAGAAAGAGGGCCAGCAAGGGCCAAGTCCAAAAATTCTGTACTGGCACAGATCTCCAAAGAGACCCACACCAGATCCAGGATGCATGGGATGGCCCCACATTGATACCACAAAGGCATGGCATGGTAATATACTTCTACACAATCAAAGCGACAGGTAGACAGGGGGAGGCTTGTGAGCTAGTGAGAAAGGTCCCGTCAATACATGTTAGAAATCACACAGCGTGGATATGTGGTATGTAGCAGTGATGTGTGGAGCAGATCTTTGTGTAGTGCATGCCAATATTGGATGGGTGGAAGAGTCACATGACACAAAGCGGTTGGCGATATGGGGTGGCTGGTCAACATCAGGGCAGATCAAGTCTTTCTGCAACACGGGCTTGACAATGGCTGAAACAATGAGGGAGATGGTAAACACAAGAGAAAAAGCGAAAGTGAGCGCAAGCAAACAAGACATGAGCAGATAACTGTGTGGGTATGATATGATATTTCTACTACAAAACAGGAGGGTTTATATACATTTTTCTACCTACTGATGCGAATGTACTCTGAAATTCTCCTCTCATGGATGCACAGTGTTTCCAAATCCATTAACTTGAAAGGCGCTGGCTGATCCAGTTTAGTGCGCAAGCATTTTTCCTTGCAATTTTCATTTGGCGTGTGACTCTGTAGCAAGACCCTGACCATATTGGCATCGTGCCTAAGGGTGTTTGGCATAATGAGAGCATTGGCCGATGATCGACTGCTGGTGTCCTATTGCTAAGCGCTGATGTGTTCCCTGGCGACTGTGAACCTGTTTCCTGAACCCAACCCTGTACACCTGATATAGTCATTTTGTTGTATTCACTGATTGACGCAACAATCTGTAAAGATTTTGTTCCGCTGTCTTGGGTGGGCTATTGGCTTTACCCACCAATTGTATGTGCATGCGGCTACGCGGATCATGAGTGTGGTACTCAGAAGGCAGACTTGCCTATTGCAGAAAACAATGCCATGGAAATGGGATTGCTGGATAGGAGTCAGGTTGTGTAAAGACTGGTCTTGATGTGTGGTGAGCCAGGCCAAGGCAGTGGCGTAGTTGGAGGGGAGCATCTTGAGGAAGCTTTTGGACTGACATTTCTGGTTGTCTTCCTCAGCCACTTGAAGGCATCAGTCGTGGAAGAAAGTAAGTTTGCTGTGGAACTTCTTGGGGACCGTGTGGTAAGGCAGCAGGGTCCACAGCTGCAGCCAGGCTCGACAGGCAGGAGGGTCCCTGGGCAGGACAGCCAAAAATGCGGGCAGGACTGGTGACAGAACTGGAGCCAGAGGTTGCGAGGTTGAGTAAGGTGTAGGAGACACCGAGGAGGGGACTTGTTGCAAGTCCCCGCAATGAGGGCCTCTGGGCATCTTGTCAGTGACAGAAGTTGCCAGAGGGGGGAGCTTGGAGGGCAGTGTTACGGACGATGCCCTCGTTGTGATTCATTCTAAGTCAACAGCAACAAGCAGAGTCTCGGTCTGCTCCAGTCACTGGACAAAGAGTCTAGACACTAAGTCAAACAATGACAAAGCCTTGAAGACAATGAAGAAGAAGAGCATTGAGATCGAGTGAGGTTGAGAGCAAAACTCGTCTAAGTTGGAACTGAGGTTACTCTACAATACATGGAGCTTATATACGTTTGGAGAACAAAGGAATCATAAAAGGGAATAAAGCTGTAGTTATCTGAGAAAGGAAATGTGAAGGTAACTATGAAAGGAGATAGCGTCCAAGCTGTACACTGCGCAGTAAAGATGGATATGAAACGGTTTACCGAAGCATGAAGACGAAACAAAAAGAGAACTGTAACATTACCCCCTTCATATGCAAGAAGTCACCGACTTCTACCAAGAATTTGTCCAACCATGGTCCTGTCTTGACTCCAACCAACTAATAATGTTACCGACATCTTTGTCGGCGGTCTCCACATGCCACTGTAAGCTTTGAATTGCTCTCTGTAGTTGTTTTGCCTGAGTGAGCATTGCGTCGTGCTCCTTGTAAGTAAGAGTATGGGGGTCGGTGGTGAGAGTGAGGGCTGTGATGAAATCGAGTGGCTCGGAGAACAGGTTGAAATATGTGACAAGGGTAGTGAGGCTATCGCTAACATTGTCAAGCATAGCATTGCAGGGACGGGTGATGATGGGCGGAACGGGTATAACAGGGACAGTTACAGTGTCGGCAAGTTCTTCCGGGTGTTCATGGAGTTCAGGGAGGTTGGCGAATTTGAAATCATCAATGGTGATGGTGGGTTTGACAAAGACCTCGAGGGGGAGGTCGTGGGCGGCAGCAAGGAAGGGCGAGAGGACGGTGACGGGTTTGATGTAGCAATGGCCACATGCTGTGACCAGGAGGGCAAAGGCAAAGGCAACAAGGTAGGCGATGGTGGTGAAGAAGCAGGCATGATATAACGAATAGGTTGGGGAACCCAATGCATTCCAAAGCATCCTTTTATACTCAGTGAATACTTTGTCATCATAATTGACGGTCAGGAGTTCTTCTTCTGAAAATTGGTAAGATGATGTGGGCACTCTGATGCTGGGAACATATTCAAGTTCTTCATCAGATTCTTCTGATTCACTTAGCTCATTTCTGGTGGTGATGGAAACCCTGTTCCCATGTTCGGTGTCCGTCGCAGGGTCATTGCCCTGTGAGGTGACCTGTTCCGGTGGGTCAGGGATAACAGGTTTGCCGTCAAATACATTCAAGAAATCTAGGCTATCCATTGCATCATCAAAGTTGGTTTGTGCGTTTGGAATGTGTCGATCAGCAACCCATTGGTATATTTTGATTTCCTTGCCCACACGTTTTAAATTCTGAATGAAGGCATATTTTGCAGGGTCCTCTCGCCGAAGAGCTGCTTCAGTGTACACATTATATGTGTGATTTAAAGGTACATTGGGTGATGGAAGATATGGCGACCTTGCGTCAAGATAATATGGTAGTTCTTCAGGATCAAATGTGAGGTCCATATATTTAGGGAGATAATGGGGATGAGCGTTAAATGGAAACTCGACATGTCCTTGTGGATGTGCCAGGTGTCCAGTGGTTAGTCTTGGGGCTCTGGGTGCAACTTGTCGAACTGCTCAAGTCCGAATAACCTTAGTTAATTGTGGTAATCCCAGTGGAGAAGTTGGAGGGCGATATATAGGAATTTTAATGATTCTTCCTCGGAATTTTTTGTAGAGTTTTGGAGAATATCGTCCTTGAGTAGAACAATATTTCTGTTTGTAGCGGATTTTTGTTTAAGGATTCGGCGGTTTCGGTAGTGAGACATGGGCGTTTTACAACTGTCTTCTCTGTTTATATGCTTGCAAGATATCCACAGCATTGCCTAGATTGCGTTCTGGTTCCCAGGAATTGTCATTCAGACCATAGTTTTTCCATTTAACCAAATACTGATATCCTGCTCCACGCTTTCAGTGTGCAAGAACCACTTCAACTTCAAACTCCTCTTGTCCATTTATGAGATCAGGAGGTGGGGCTGTGTAATTTGGTCCATGCGTTTCAGTCTCCCTATATGGCATAAGGAGTGATGTGTGAAAGACTGGATGAATGTGCCATTGTTTTGGAAGTTTGAGCCTATACGTCACTGGTCCTAAGACTTGTTCAATGGGGAAGGGTCCTTCTCATTTTGGCGCTAGCTTCCTGGACTGGTATGGAATATTAAGGTTTCTGTTTTCGAGCCAAACTTTGTCTCCTATTTTGAATTTGATTGACTTGTCTCTGATTTGTCTAGCAACCATTTGTCTGGCTAATTCATGTGCAGCAAGTGCTTCTTCCCTAGCTTTTCGTAATGTCTGTAGTCACTCCTCTGCTGCTGGTGTCGTCATTTTCTGCACCGCAGTAGGTAGTGCAACAGGGTTTGTTCCATACATAAGTTGGAAAGGTGATGCTTTAAGTGAATCATGATGGCAATTGTTATGGGCAAATTCGGCAATTGGTAATAGTTGTTTCCAAGTATGGGCTTCATTTGCGCAGAATATTTGAAGATATACTTCTAGTTCTTGATTACCTCATTCCGTTTCTCCATCGGTTTGCAGATGGTAGGCAGTGCTCATCCTATGATTGATTCCTAGCGTTTTTCTGATTTCCTGAAAGACTTTGGCTGAGAACTGTGGTCCTCAATCTGAAATGAGTATGTCGGGTAGACCAAAGCGTTTGAATATTTCGGAGATATAAAGGTCTGCCGTTCCTAATGTGTCAATGGTTTTCTTGCAAGGAGTAAGGATTACCCCCTTTGTAAGACCATGGTCCACTGTGACCAAAATTGAGTCAAATCCATCAGAAATAGGAAGATCGGTAATAAAATCCAAGGTCACTTGTTGAAATGGTCGGGTTGCTTTAGATCCAATTGGTAGGAGGGCCGGGGTATTGGGGTGAGTGTTCACCTTCATTTGCTGACATGTAGCACAGCCTGTGATCCATTCCTTGACGTGTTTATACATTCCTGGCCACCAATAACAATCGCATGGTCCCATGGATGTGATGATGGGAAACATTCTGATGCTTTCTTCTCAAAGGTAGACTGCCAGGGAATGTACTCAGGTGGCAAGACAGTTGGCGTTTCGTCACATTTTGCTTGATGTTCGAATGCCTGTGACGCAGATGTTTTTACTCTTATCCAATATTCATCTTCTCCCCATTGTTGAGTATCTAGCGCCATGCGCCAAATAGGTTTGTCATCCTCTAAATTGTTGTTCATTTGGAGGGTTTTCTTTTGCCAATCAATAGTTGGGTTATGCTTTTCTAGCCATGGTATTCCAAAGATAATTTCTTGATCCCCTAAGTTTGTGATCCATAACCAATTATCATGTGGCTTTCCATTGATTGAATAGGTAAGATGAGTTCGATGTGTGATTATGCCATTTTGGTTAATCGTTCCGTCAGTGTTTTTGACTTTAATCGGTTGTTTTAATTCTTCTTTTGGCCAATCTTTTGATATGTGTTCGTCAATGAAGTTTCCTTCTGCTCCACAATCAATGAGGGCAGACATTTCAGTGGGTTTATCATTCGTTTGCACAGTGATCAAAATCCGTTTATCATTATTAGATTGTACAATTACAGAATCGAGTGCTAATTGTTCAACTTTATGGGAGGCGTCAACCGCTTTCTGGCGTCTCCTTCTTAAAAACCCTCTGTTTCAAGTTCCTGGAGGGTATTCTCATGCTCCTTGTCTGGGAGTGCTTTCAACAGTGCCCTAATGCATTGGGCAGTTGATTCTTCTGAGGTTGTTTCCTCTATAGCTCTAATGGTGCGATTCTGTTGGACATTGTCTGGGTGTTCCCTTTGTTTGGGCAATCCCTGGATATGTGTCCCTGAGTTCCGCATCGGAAACACTTGCCAGTTTTCCAATATTCCTCCTTTTGGGCATCTGAAAGGCGTCCAGTAGTTATGGCATTGATCCCTTTCGATCCTGATGCCGAGTTCCTCGAGTTTCAGTTAAATTTGAAATGCCTCTCCGTGTTTCCTGACCCAGAAGACCGGTTCATCAGTTTCAGGGTTTCCCAAGCATTGTGTAATCGCTCCACAGCATCATAGGCTGTTTCCATGTTGACGACTGGGGGGTTTTCGATGATTTTTGCTGCAACTGATGCTGGGAGTCCTTTACAAAAATAAATTCGCTGCGCCATGAACCCTGTGATTCCAGTTGACTGAATAAGCGATCGGAATTTCTGAATGTAAGTGGGGATATCAATATCTCCACCCACTTTGACTTTATCTAGATCATTCAGGGTCCTGGCTGCAGTGTCTGACTCGCCCCAATCGGCTAAGAATCGCTTTTTGAAACCACTGTAACTGTCCCAAGAGAGCATTGTTCCTTCTTCCTTTTTCTTTCCTTTGTCTGCTGTTGCTTCGTCCAATTCCTCTCAGATATTGGATTTCCAATTGTCTAACTCCTCTCCTAAGTGTAGGAAGACGTATTTGATCTTCTTCTTGGCAGTGGTAAATTGTTCCTCATCTAGATCGAAGGTGTCATCCAATGCATAGATGAAATGTTTCACTTTGGACCATTGCCCTTTGAATTTCTCAATGGAGATTCCCTTTATTCCTTTTGGAGATGTTTCCTTTTCGTCTGCCATATTCTTTTTCGTTTCAGTTTCAGGTTCCTGTTTCGGTTCTGTTGCTTGTTTTGAGCTTTCTCCTTGTTTCAGTTCGTCATCAAAGGCTAGATCTAATTCAATCTGCTGTTGTTCCTTGTATTTGCTCCACTTGGCAAGAGTGGGTGCTTCAAGTGCGAAGTCTCCTAATTCTTCTGTGTCATGAAATTTGTGCCACCAAGTGAGTTCTGGTTCTGTGTTTGGTGGGAAGAACAACTGTTTGTTTGAGTCGTTTTCTTTGTTATGCCAACGATCCAAGTTTCTGCTGGTAGTTCTTTGTCGGGGTCTCCTTCTTTGTATACTCCTTCGAAGAAGCTGTCTGGGACTTGTTGGTTCTTTCTTTTGGTAGCTGAAACATAGTACCACCCTTCGTTGGTTGTAGAAGGATAGACTTCCCTTTGGTTGAGGTAATACCTCTGTTTGTAACGAACGGATTTGTTCAGCGGTCTGATCTGGGAGGTTCAGGTCTCAATGGTGTCTGGCTAGTGACGAAGCACTGAGCAGTTCCTGAGTTCCAACTTGTGTTACAGACGATGCCCTTGTCGTGATTCGTTCTAAGTCAACAGCGACAAGCAGAGTCTCGGTCTGCTCCCAGTCACTGGACAAAGAGTCTAGACACTAAGTCAAACAATGACAAAGGCCTTGAAGACAATGAAGAAGAAGAGCATTGAGATCGAGCGAGGTTGAGAGCAAAACTTGTCTAAGTTGGAACTGAGGTTACTCTACAATACATGGAGCTTATATACGTTTGGAGAACAAAGGAATCATAAAAGGGAATAAAGCTGTAGTTATCTGAGAAAGGAAATGTGAAGGTAACTATGAAAGGAGATAGCATCCAAGCTGTACACTGCACAGTAAAGATGGATATGAAACGGTTTACCAAAGCACGAAGACAAAACAAAAAGAGAACTGTAACAGGTGGTGAGGGGCAGGTTGGGCAATTGGGAGGTCCCTGGGGTTGGGAATGCTGGGGTCAGATTGTGCATCCGGTGGCAGACAATGGAGCAGTTCCTGTTTGATGGCACAGCAAACCATCTGGGCTGCAATACGGGATGTGAAGTGGGCGGGGTCCAGGATGGCTTCCGAGAATTTGTGTGTGCACCCCTGGTGGCCGCGCATCTGGCCACAAAGGGAGCAGTGGCCAATGTGGGCACAGTGCTTTGAGAGGAAATGGAAGTTGCTGCAGACGGTGCAAGGTTCTAAAGGGGCGGCCTGAAGGGCTTCCTTCATATTGTCATAATGCATGTGAGTGATGGGGCCTATGAATTGTTTCAGCTGACGACAAACCACTGGATTGTCAAAGAGCTCTTGTGAAGTGGGAACCAGAACATCCTGGATAAGTTTATCAAGTCTACAGTGGAGGTTCCAAGGTCAAAGGCCTGCCTCCGGAATGTACAGGTGGTGGGCTGGTTTGGTGACCTGAGAGGAGACACGCCCTGTATTGTTGGACACCTGGGAGGGGCGACGTGGATGCTGCAACATGACGGATGCAGCATGAGAGACTGGATGAGAACCAAAAATGTCATCACCCTCCTCTCCTGCACCCACGACTGGGAACACCAACGGTGGGTCTGCCGGAGAGCCCCCACATTGGGGATTGGCCAGCAGCGCTGCTGCACCATGGGTGGGAAGTTCAACCTGTGAATCCCCAACTGGAATATTGGGTAAAGTGCCGACATCAGACAACAAGGGGGAGTCTTGTTGGTGGGAGTCCGCAGCAGGCACTGCAGCAATTGGGGAGGGGGAAAAGAAATCGCTAGGGGCAGAGGAAAAGGGAAACAGAGTGCCGAGCAAGCTCAAGGCAAAGAGAAAAAACCAGGAAAAGCTTGCTACTAAGTCGTCTAGCACAGACAACAATGTCCAATTACTGCCACCAGACCATGGGAAAACAGATGGATGATGGAAGTAGAAGGTCAAGAAGCAATGTTGACATATGTGTCAACACATCATCTGCAGGTGCATACAATGTCAGGACTCCTTCCTCTCTATGTTACATTTCCATTCATTACAAAATAACTACAAACTTCTTGTGAAGTTTATTTTGAAAAACCCTCAGTGGGATCATTTCAAGATATTTCTGACTTGTGACAATTTATGGTAGCTTTTCTTTGCTAGCATGTTTTTTTTATGCTCTTTATCATAACACTTACATATGGTTTCTTTTCCACTCTGTGTATGGACACCATGTTCCATCTGTAGTTACTATCATTACATAGTTTTTAGAAGGGGGCCACAGGCCCCCTTTACAAATATGACACATTTCTATGCTAAAATAAAAAAAGAAAAGAATTGTCATTACCCATTACTCAATTTATCCATGCAATAAATAAAAATGAAAATAAGAAAATAATTCGATAGCGGAGGCTGAAGGGTCGCCTTGGCATGTCAATCCACCTCAGTCAAATCAATTGTGCCCACTGGGGCAAACGGGCACAAGTCCTCAGAATCCCATCATATCCCCACCAACATGTGCACCATCACATTTCAAACGTGTTAGGAACGGGCTTTCAATGGAGGGGGGACACAATACATCATGCTTGACGCGTGACGGCGGCTGACCCTGCAGCCACTTTTTATGCTGAACCACGCGGGGCTCGACTTCTCCGACTCTGTCCTCCGACGTGGACGGTTTTCGTTATTGGGGTTTCGGTTTCACATTATGGGCGACATTGACGGGGACGGTGACTACGATGAAACAATTGGTCAGTTACGTTCTACGTCATCAAGAAGGAGGCTGATACGTACGTTACTGGCAACTAGGTGCCATGCTTTTGGGCGTACTGTGTATGTGTACGATATTCGCAGCTGCCCGACGAGACGTGATGGATTAGGACGTACAGTCAATACCTACTTGTTTGGCCTCGTCTCATTCCAATTTATCACGTACTACTCTTCAGGTGTGCCGCCTCTTTTGCGTGTTAAACAATCTAACGTATCTGGCAGGATGCAGAGACCCACTATGGATCAGGTGGATTTTCATCATATGGGTACCCGCGGTACCATTGATCATTTACAACTTGAAGGGCGATGGTATTTACCATGCTCATGGTCGACATCACTCACAGTCTATCGTAAGCCTCTCACGTCACGCTATGTGTATAAATATCTCGATCTTGATTTACGTGCAATCTAGGCTTATATACATGGGTTGGTCATACTGGTAAGCGGCACCGATGTCACTGTCGACCGTGATCTGGGGCTCTAATCGATTGAACATGAAAGTGTGACGGGTTTTGGGAACCCTGAAGGTCTGATGTGTGAGTAGACGCTCAAGTACCGATTTATTTGCTCACGCTATGATATATTATAGACGCGAATTGGGTCTATTCAATGACACCTCTGGCAACCGCAGTCACAGCAGTCATGACACACCTTTTTCTAGCATATCGGTACGTACGTCCCCCCCAACGTTCACATTCACAGGTGTGCCGTTTTTAGTTGCCTGCCTTGGTAACATGCCACATTCACAGCATATATCGACTGACCTTGAGTAAGCTGCTGTATCGCTGTATTATCACGATGGCAGTGGCTGTTTTTGCTGCGGGACTTGCAGCAAGTGTTAGGTAAGACCTTTGTTTTAGCGACTGGTAACCGAAGCGCTGAATGGTGTCTCAAGGGCGTTACAACTCAGGATGTGCGTTTTAAGAGGTGTTTCACTCCGTGCGGGGTTTGGGATCTAATCAGAAACAGGTTTGTCCAGTTCAAGGCTTTAGACCATTTTGCGACTTGTTGGATCGTCCTTCAGTCGACTCTGGACCTCCTTATTGCTGGTACGCTCGGTCACATTATATAACATTATCCGAGCCCTGTTGTTGTGTAGGTATACTTGCGGCCAAACTCTACGTCTCTCGGACTCGTTTCAAGCAAACAAACATGGTCATTTGCCGTCTAATCCGCGCGGCTGTTCAGACAGGAACCTTTGCTACCATGTTTGCTGTAGCCGATTTGGTGGCTTTCCGTACGAATACTTCCTCCTTTCCAGGCTTATTTCTCAGCTTTTCTGCAGTTTTGAGGCAGAGTGAGATTTCCGGCATGTTCACTTTCCCGATTGGACGCATATACACAAACGTGGGTACTCTCTGTTGATAGCGCCCCCGCATCGGAGATGAAGTGGTGTTGCGATTAGACCATCATGGACACGTTGAACATGCGTGATGCCTTGCGGGATATCCTGAACGAGCCGCGAACGGTATCAATTGTCGTGCGGACTGGAGCAACCTCGGAGGCTGTGTCGATCGATATGGAGAATGTTGCGGTCAAGGAAGGAGCGAACGTCAGTTTAGCCGCGTCAAGCACACTCAATTCTGGGCACGACTGATAGAGTATAGAGTACGTTATGTATAAGTAAGTAGGCATATGGCAGAGGCTGAATAATGAGGCGAGGCGGTCGGAGATGAGATATTACGCGGGAACGCCACGAGGGACTTGACAGGAGCTGTGCTGACCTCTGTTCCCACGCGCCCTGATGCAGACCTCCTCCTCTTATTCTACCAGTTTCCGCGTTCATACCTTGTCGTTCCCCCATGATGGCCTCCCTCCCATCATGGCAGCCTGGCTTCATCCCAGGCTCGCCTCCACACGTTTCCAACCCTTACAGCCCAGAAGGCGCCCTCGGCGACCTGCCAGGAGTTCATTACGCCCTCGAAGTCTTTCTTAACTCACAAATGCTCGAGTCGGAACAGTATTGTCATAATAGCGACGAGAACAAGTTGGTCTCTTTCTCTTGTCTCCCGTTGGCCGTGGCACTGATGGGAGTCATACGATAGGGAGCGTTTGTACTTTGCAACGGGTTATGGGCTTATCCAATGTATCAAGGCCCTTATGTCGTATGCCGACGAGGTGCGTTGTGTCTCTCGTAAACTTGGATTCAATCTGAAAACACCCCAGGATCTGCTCGCTGGCCTTGAGCACACACGTCATGGCAACCACGTCGCCAGCCAGCACCGCAAGAAACAATCGTTCCTTGGCTCGCGTCTAGCAGGATATGTCGTCTCAGCCCTCCATAGTCCCGTCTCCTTTATCAGGTCCATGACCGAGGTCGAGCGCCACGCTGAACTCGTGTATGCCGAGTCCCTATTCGAAAAAGTAAGCGCACCACCGCATCCTTCCTCACATATCACATTGCTCACGACGCGATAGTCCATTCTTGGAATAGTTTATTCTGGTGACTGGCTAGCATTCATCAAAGAAGCGTATGTGTTCATTTCTTTGAAATCTTATAGCTCACTTGATTCTCAACTTGAAGACTCAACATGCGTACTATGATATCCGTATACCGCCATCTCGGACAATACCTCGATACCATGGATGCCGAAGCCCGGGAGCGGGGTGAACCCGAAGATACCCGCATAGACCCACATTTCCGCTCGGGCGTATACCTCGGCGTCGGCATGAGCAACATCATTCTGTCGCTCGTGCCAGGCAAATTACAGACACTCGTGGAACTTTTTGGCTACAAAGGAGATAGACAGCTCGGTCTCAAGTTGCTCATGAAAGCGGGCGGGTGGTCAAGTGACAGCGACGAGCCGTCAGTGAGCGCACGTACGTTCTTTTTCCGTGCCTCAAATCCTGGTTCCCATTTTCTAATTTTTCCCTCATAGAGTCCGAAGGCGTCCGACGCAGCATATGCGACATGGCGCTCCTGATCTTCCACCTCGTCCTCTCCAGCATTACTTTTGAGGGTGTGGATATCGCCATCGCGCAAAAGGTGCTGGACTGGAACCTCAAGCGGTACCCAAATGGGGTTTTTTTCCTTTTTGGCGCTGGCCGCATCTCGTTGTGCCACTCGCAGCCACGTCGCGCGATTGCATATTACACGCGCGCGATGGAGTCGCAATCTCAGTACCGCAATCTTCACCATGTCTCTATTTGGGAAATTGGACTGGCAAGGCTAGCTCTCTGGGAGCCGCGTGAGTCGTTGGCTTGTTGGAGGGTGCTAGAACAGGAGTCGACGTGGTCCAAGAGCATATATACGTACGGGATGGCGATATGTTTGTTCGAGAGTTGTGGGACGGATGAGAGACAGAGGGAAGAGGTCGTCAGGGCGATGCAGAGGGTGCAGGGTTTAAGGCAGAAAATCGCGGGCAAGTCGATTCCGCTCGAGGTTCGTGTCGCGTTTCGTGCCCAATCTTTGCTCTCATGCCTGTGATGTGCTAGAAATTGGTTGCGAGGAAAGCACGCAAGTTCCTTTCGCAAAAGAATCGGCTTATGCTGCCTGGCCTCGAGTTAGCGTACACATTTTTGGCCATTTCGCATGCCCCGAGGCAGGTGATCATCCATCGGATGTTGCCAGAGGTGTATCGTGCGCTCGCCAAGTTGGAGCGCTACAGTAATATGGATGTAGCGGCGGAGGAGGGAAAGAGAAGTAGTAGTGCTGAAGGAGAAAAGGAGAAGAAGGGCGGGAAGCTCAGGGTGAATGAGTATGAAGGCGACGGGACTGGATATTGGGACGACTATTGCTTGGCAAAATTTTTAGAGGGTGTATGTTTTCGCTATGTGGCTTATCCGGTGGGTTTCTCTTTTTGTCTGGAACGGCGCTAATGGACCTCGTCGACTCTAGGATCCCGATGCAGAGATTGACCCGAACGAAGTCGTCACCATCCCTAGGGAGGAAGCTGAAACTAGGAGCGCGGCCGCCTTCCAGTTTGTGTTTGAGAACGGCCCAAAGATCGAGTTGGATCACCACCTCGTTTACCATGCTCGCGAGTAGTCCGTCTTTCATTACCTCTCTTCCCGCTAACTGCTGGATAGATTACGAGTACGGTCGCTTGCAACGTTGCCAAGGCAAAATGGCCGAGGCTCGGGGAGAGTTTGAGCTCGTGTTATCGGGAAAGATGTTGGAAGGGCCGTCAGGACGGAAAGGGCGGTATAGCATGGAGGTTAGTTGTCTTGTTTCTCGTGGAGGCATAGACATATTCATTGTTGCCTTAGAATGCACTACACATTAGATCTCATGCAGCATTAGAAGCTTTGAACAAGCAGCAAAGGATATGAGGGGTGTCTTTTGTGATTATTGTCCTCCTGTCATCTAGTTGTTATTTCCATGAAATTATTCCTTTTTCTTTCTCATTGGACCAATGGAATTTATTATTATTTATCAAGTATAAAAAATTTAAGATATATGTATTTGATTATTGTAAAAGTATAATTAAATAGGAATTTTATATTTTAAATATTAATTGTGAATTTTGTGAAATAATTGCAGGATTTAATAATGTCAAATAATTTCATGAAATGATTGTTTTATTTAACAAGAATCATTACTGATTTAGAAAATAATAAAATGCCAGAATTATGTGGAATACACAGTTGATAAGGTATTCAACAAGGGGAGTGTTGAAATGGTTCAGTGCCATGTCTGGACCATGGACTCAAAACATTTGAAAAAATGAAAAATGTACAGGCTGTAAACTTGCCTTTGAGACAAAGAGGTAATGTATTCTTATTGATGCTCATTTTTTACAAGATTTTCTTTATGGTCAACTAAAATATACAAAATAATCTCTGTAATTGCTTGTAGCCCAAAGTTCCATAAACATTGTATGCAAAATATATTTACATGATCATTTCAGTTGATTCCCTTGATTTCTCTTTCCTGGATTTGTTTATTATGTAGATTCATAAATCCCTCACTCAAATCAACATTTTGATCTACCTCCTGATCCTGGACAATCACTACATCACAGCTAGCAAGGACACACACTTTGCACTTCCTCCTTGCTCTAGCACCTGTTCCAGTCACAAAACTGCTTGAGGAGCTACCAGTTGCAGCATTGGATTCTTTGGACTTCTTTTTCTTTGTGGATAGTAGTATTGCAGCATGCCCCCATGCAATTGGGTAAGGACACCAGAATGCAGTGTTCATGACTCTCTTGTAAGGTATCTACAGCATGTCAAGTCTTGCTCCAGTTGAGCTGCTCACTGCAGTGCTCCATCACTGGGCAAGTCCAATAATTGGATTTGGTAGATTCACTACAGGTGAGTCATAGGGCCCCCAAAGTTCAGTCCAGTACTCTGCACCCTTTGATCACTGGGATATGGTGATATTCTCAAGAAGGATGGGATACAGAGTTAACATTTTAACTATGATAACAATTATGTGATTCAATTTGCCCTACTTGTGTTGATCTTGAAACTTGCTCTTGTACATTGAACCACCCCCACAACTCTCCATGAATCCTGACCTGCAGCATATTGATGTGAATGCAGAGATACAAACCTGGAAGCCCATCCACATCTATTACAATGCTCCCACCTCCAAGAACAAATCAAATGATGCTGGCCTTTCAATATATGTAGCTCTATCAGCCACACAGTTAAACCTCCCTGCATGGCCTGGAATGGCAAAGCACTCAGCAGGGTGGAAAACAACAATGAAATAATCTAAAGATGTAGTCAGAATTTTATGCTATGCCCACACAAACCACACTTACAGTCCCAAACTCCTTTGATGGAAGCACAAACCAATTCATCATCATGTCTCCAGAAAATTTCATACACCCAACAATTGCAAGCAGAGAAGGATCCCACAAATCTGGAATTATCAAGTGGATGTAGTGGTTGATTTGAATGCCCAGGACCACGTTGTCTGCGTTGCCTGGCTGTGACATTATTCTGAGGGAAATTAACATCAGGGACTGGGCATAGGTAGAATGCTCACAAAGTATGTGACAATAAGGTTTATAGGAAACATATTGTTGGTGAAGATGAGGTATAGATAAATGGAAGAGCAGCAGCTTTTTGATCAGGTAGCAGTGTGACTTACAAAAACAAACCACAGCAATGTTGATATTAGCTTAGTAATCGGTTCATTCCCATGCATACATCAGCTACACCTATGAACTCATCCAGCTCCAGCCAGCTCTGCTTGGACTTAAAGTCTCAAAAGATGAACTGCCTTTGCAGTTCTTTGGGCACAGCGACATCCTAGTTGTGGAAGTGTTCTCAGATACCCCCATTCAATGTATCCACAACTTTTGTGACTCCCATCACAAAGAAGCAATGTGGATTCTTGTTGCTAGTTGCATGTATGCCTTGCAGGAGAAGGGTTCATGGAATGATATTCATGTCATCACACCACCCTTTCTGCAACATCAGGAGTTGGTGTGAAGGGTTGAGAGCTCTGTGTGTTGTCTATTTTCTACTTTGCTCAATTTGTTTGATGGCTGGTTCATAGCATTCAAATTCAACATGCTCTCAGAGGGCATGTTGTATTCTGCCAGCTCAGGCCCAACTTATCACCCAATTCTTAATGGACCACGGGCTTTAGATGTGGCATGGTGGATGAAGTTGGCCTTGTTTCTTGTATAACAATGATCATCACATTGTAATCGTCACATTGCTTATATTTTGAACAGCCAAGCTGTGTTGGGCATGGTTAGTCAAACACTGTTCGAAACAGGACACGGGTGAGAGGATTGATTTGCACTACAATAAGCATGCAGACACTTACCTCCAGTACGAGTGGATTGCAGAGCGCCATTTGAAAGATGGAGAGTAAGTGCCTGGGTGCCTAACAAAGTCAGCTTCTAACCTCTTTACTTTAGCTTTGTCCTTTTCAATCAACAGCCCAGTCTGCACAAAATGAGTATGATGTGTCATTGTGTCAAGTTTATGCCATATTCATTTTAAAAAAATCCACAAACCCTTCCAGGAATGCGTTGCATACCACAACTTCAAGGAGATATCCTATGCTTGCATGATGGAATTGGGCTCCAGTCAGCAGTACAGCCATAAATGGAGAGTGGTGAAGAGTCATGAGATGGCAGTGACATTGTACGGGCTTGGATCCAGTCAACTTGTATGTGGCATTATCTTGATGTCTTGCGCAAGAACATGTATGATTGTTACGAGATTCAAAACTGAGCTCATCTTCATTGTCAAATATTGACAAAGCGGATCCAAGCCCATATAAATGAACAGACACTGTTGAAGAGGCCTACATCTATGCATGGTCCTACAGAATAAGGTTATCTGACATCAGGTTTTTCGAGCTTAGGTGTCACCAACTGATAGTCATTCCATTTGCACATAAATTAGATTGCCATCAGTCAAACAGACTGGGCAACACAACCACCAAATCTGACTCTCTCTCTGTAACACCTGTACAAGACTCAATTGTTTGATTATTTTTTGCACATCAAGACAAATTCACACCCTTCCAAGCAATCAATCATGGGACTGGTTTGGAAATGATGTTATTTGTCCTGCTTGAGGGTGACTGGCTAGATAGCCACCTTCCTCAAATTTCTTTCATCTGCACAGCACTTCACATGTATTCAACATCATTATGACCCACATGGGTCACTACAGGCCTTGTCCTGCTTGAGGGTGACTAGCCAGAGGGCATCCATTGTCTTGTATCATAATATTGTTCATTTGTCACACTCTGCATGTATTCCACATCATTATATCATTCATGCAGACAATGGCTGTCAACCTAAACCAATACTTTACCCTCCCCCCCCAGTCCGATTAGACTCCAATGACTCCTATAGGACTCCGATGAAAAAATCCAAAAAGGCTTCAAATATTAAGAAACATGTTTTGCATTGTTTGTTGATGTTTGATTGATATATTTGTATAAGTTTCAAGCTGCATAGTACATATTCTCCTCTAATTTGATACAAATACAACTTCTACAAGTCATTTTCTTCACTACTACTGTCACTACTAGTGTGTAGTGTGATATGTGCATTGGATGGTTGTTTACCAATGTTTGTACATACATGAATGACTATAACCATTGTGCATATAATGTCTCATACCTTTTCAGCCACACACCCAAATTACCAGCCACCCTATCAGCCACCCTGTCAGTCACCCTGTCCAGTCACCTTGCCAAACCACCACCCAAATGACCAACTACTTCTTTTCACTACTCTCACTACAAGTTGATAACATATGTATGGTTGTTTACCATAGTTTGTACAAACATGATGACTATAACTATTGTGCATATGCTGTCCCACCTGTCAGCCACACAGCCAGATTACCAGCCACCCTGTCAGCCACACAACCCAAATTACCAGCTACCTTGTCAACCACCAGCCAAAATGGCTAGCACCCAGACAGCCACCTAGCACAATGACCATCCACCCATCAGCCACCCTGTCAGCCATCCAGTTAAGTAATGGAAGGGCAAGCTAAATAATAGAGGGGCAGGTGAGGAGGGAATGTGTGAGAGAAGTGAGCAGGCAAGGGAGGAAAGAGGAGGGAGGAGGAGTGAGTGAGTGAGCAGGTGCTGAGCAATGAGGAGGGAATGAGTGGGGAAGAGAGAGAGAGAGACAAGGAGGAACAGGTAAGTGGGGAGGCAAGGAGGAAACAGGAGGAGCAGAAAAGTGGGCAGCAGAGGAAAGAAATGGTAGCAGGAGCAAGTGTGTTGTAAAATATGGGAAAATGTCATATGCAAGTACATAAGACACAGCACTTTGCACTCAGCCATGTGTCTGGGTAGAGTCAAGTCCATGTAACATCCAGGTACATATAGTCAGGTCTGTGCAAACCAGACCTGTACTCCCTGCCCAGCTCACCTGCAGTCCATGTGGAGTCTTGGTCATACATTGTTGATGCTGTGTGGCTCACAATTCATGTTTTTATCATGTTTGCTCCATGTTTGGGACATTTGGATGTTGTGGATGATACAGACAATGCCTTGTCATGATTTGTTTCAAGTCAACAGCAACAAGCAGAGTCTTGGTCCACTCCCAGCCACTGGTCAAAGATTCTAGCTGCTAAGTCAAACAGTGACAAAGGTCCTGAAGATGATGTGGAAGGGAGATGATGATATTAAGCACTGGAAATTCTACTGTACATCAGAGTTTTCTATACATGATGAGAGACATAGTGTCCAATATAGTACATATATTGCAGCAGTGATGTAAATATAATAGTCCATGATGAAAAAGAAGTGTAACAGTGGTTGAGATGGGTGATGTGCTAATGTGCCAATGTGCCATTCAAGTGAATTGAATAAATTCTATGGCATCATTGGTAGGTCACAAGTGGTGGTTGAGGTGGTGCTGCAATGACCAGGCAGTGGTGGACAAAGGAGCAGTGATGTAAGTCTGTTACAGTTTCCCTTTGTTGTCATGCTCCTCCTGACTCAGTGGACCATTTTACTTTATCATCATTACTCATACAACTGCACATAGCACAGCCTGGACATTTATCTCCTTCTATAGCTTCCTTCACATTACCTTTCCAAGTAGCTAATAAACCCTTTCCTTTTACAATTCCTTTGTTCTCCAAGTGTATACAAACCCACATCATGTATTGTAGTTCTCTAGTTCCAACTTAGACAAGTATTGCTCTCAACCTTGTTTAATCTCAATGCACTCCTCTTCCTCATTGTCTTCAGAACCTTCATCATTGTTTGATTAGCATCTAGAACCTTTGTCCAGTGACTGGGAGCAGACCGAGACTCTGCTTGTCACTGTTGACTTAGAACAAACCACAATGGGCACTGTCCATAACAAAGTCCAGCTGAGGTTGTTGATTTTGAACTTCACTGCTGAGACCTGATATATAAATAAAGAAATACTGCATTGTGTATATTTGCTTACCATATTTATGAAGATTTACCCCTGGATTCAGTGGCAATATTGTTGACAAAGAATAAAAAAGCTACTGATAACTCAACACATTCTTTGTTTGCATATGTTTGAATATCACCACCAAGGCAAATTTGATTCCTCTACATTTTTGATTAATAGAAGATGTTATGAATCTGATGAGTGTGGTGTGTTGGCATTGTCACAAAAACTTGAAAGAAAGGGCTATATCTCATGAAGTTCTTTGTTTATTTATGTTTGTATACCATCAATAGAATTGGATTTGCCCCCTCTACAACTTTTGTTAATAGAGCATGTCATGAATATGACTTTGGTACATTGGAGTGCAGTGGCTGTGCTAAAAAATGCGGAATCCTGATAGTATATTGCAATTATCTCTGTGAATACCAGGTTTAACACTTCTCTGGTTTTCATATTCTAGTCAGATTCATCCCCTCTACATTTTTTGTTAATAGGTCATGTGACAATTCTCACTTTTCTAACTGTGTGAAATTGTGACAAGTCTTGTGACATGTGAGAAACTTTAAAGTTGTGGGAAATTTGATATAGGCATGTGCTTACATATACAATCTTATCTACATTAATCTAATTATGTAATCAACTTATCAACTTATGCAATCTCCTTATCTACTTAGGCAATCTCCTTATCTACTTATGTAATCTACTTAAATACTTATGTAATCTACTTAAATACTTATGTAATCTACTTAAATACTTATGTAATCTACTTATCTCACATTACATGGCTTACTAATATGTATTACTAATCAGTTCTCGACGAGGGGAATGGGGGTTCAGTGGGCATGGCTGGCTGTCCTTATATACCTTTCAGGTGTGCACAGACCATCTGCTCATGGTCATGTGATATGCGACATGTGACATGTGACATATTCTTATCGGACTATTGTAATGGATTACAGTTATGTATTTCTTAGAATAGTTTCTAATGTATGTGATATATTCCTATCAGACTCCGATTAGTCCGATTTGACTCTGCTCCCAGTCCATCGGACTGTGTCCGATATCGTCCGATTTGACTCCGATAAAATGGTCGGACTGGGATCGGAGTCAAATCGGAGTGGAATAGGAATTTTACTGCCATTCTATTAATGACGTTTTTTCATCGGAGTCCGATCGGACTCCGATAAGACTCCGTCGGACTCTGATCAGAATAGGGGGGGGACAGTAAAGAGCTCGGTTGGCATTCTGTTCCTGATGTTTGTCCATCATCGATGACTTGAACAGATAATCGGAAAATGCACCAGGACGTGTATGGTCATGTTTGACGGTCACATGACATGCCATTCACAAAAGTGCCATTCTCACGAAGGCACAGAGCCAAACCATCTGGCATGCCATTCACAAAAATACATAAATATGTATCATACATAAAGAAATGAACACAGGAACATCTCTCACTCAGATGGGAGTGCCCTCGTATCAGCAAACTCTTGAATGATTGCCGGTGCCGGTGCCGGTGCCAGTGCCGTGGTGCTTACATGTGAGAGTGTCCACCCAATAGGAAGAGTGGATCGGCATGCACTCCGAACATTGACAGCAGATCTGTAAACCGATCTTCCAGCCACTGCCTTTGATGCACATCTCTTCGACGATGTTCTTCAAGGCTAGTAATGGCCGGCATCAGTTGAGCCACTTTGCACTCCAAAACTGCTACCCTCCTCTCCAGATCGGCTTGACTTTCTCCAGAAGCATTTTCTAAAGCTTCCAAGGGCTCCTTGAGATTGCCACCTGGCTTATCATTGTCAGTTTCTAAAACAGCAGTCAGTTTCTACATAACTGTGTTCAAATGATTCGTACCCTTCCACTTTCCTTTGTCTTGGTATGAAAGGCGGGGAGAAGAATCTCTAATCTCCAGACCACTGAAATGCTCCTGTGCTTCTGCCACATTTCGCATTTCCTGCCCATCATCATGTGTCAGTACCGCTGCCGATGCTGGTGCTGGTGCTGGTGCTGGTGCTGGTGCCGGTGCCGGTGCCGGTGCCGATGCTACAAGCTCGGCCGTCTTTATCTTCTTTGTCTTGTTTTGTTTCTTGCCTGCCATGTCAGCTGTCCGTATGCATCGCTTCCTTAATACAGAGCAGGGGTAGCATGGCTTGCCCCGCTGTTGCTTCCAGCACTCCTGATCCAATTTCATGCACATGGCGCATGGCGGGTCCATTAGAATTTCCGATTTGACTGGCTTGCGTGGTTTTTTCTCATCAACGTCCATCTTCTCTGGCTCTTGGTCAGGCTCCACTATTTTCCGCTTCCGACCCCGTCTTTCTGCTATGCCCTGAGCCAGCCGTGATGTCTTAGCCGTTTCTCCTGCCAGCTCAGCAACCATGTGCTGTTCTGGCCGTGTTTCCTGTTCTATAGGCACTCCACTTTTCTGTATTGGCCCAGACTGGGCCTGTGCCGCTTCTGTTGCTGGCTCAACAACCGGCAGGTGCGTGTGCTGTCCCGGCCCATCCATATATTGCATGTATCCTTTCCCTGTTGGCCACCAGTTTTCCCCACTGTCAAATCTTTTGACTATGTCACGTTGGAATCTGATAAACTCCAACGACTCCTTCTCCTCCTGGCTCATTTTTGACCATGCCACGGTGAACGGCCACATGAACTTTCGCAGGCGGTATGCGTTGAGAATGTCGTTGGCAAATTTCCCCTTTCAGCGTCCTGTAAAGCCATACCTAAATTGATTTCAACATTTGGTCGCGGTCCGAAATGGAAACCCTACTATATCTGGGTGGATTCGAGTCATTGTAGCGGCAATGTCACCTGTGGCCAGACCATGCCGAATGGCATTATCGACTTTTCAATAGCAACTAAGACGGTGGCAAGGGTGACGATGTTGGACCCAGACATGGTTGTTGAAATTGTACGGCAATCAGTTGTCCGGATGGAGGTAAGAGAAATTGTTGGTTGGTTTGCCTTCATGTAACGTGGTGAAAAAATATAACCAAACACTTCAGGTTCTCACGTAAACTCAACCAAAACTTGCTACCAAGTCCCACATCCTGCCCAACAACTGCCGTACAATTTTAACAGCTATGTCCTCGTCGATCATCACTGGCCAAACTGTTTCTGCTCTCATTAACAAGGTTGACAATGCCATTTGTGATGGCCTGGCCACCGGTAACATTGCTGCTGTGATGAAGGAATTAAATGCAGATTTGGTAGGCTTTCTTGTTCATAAGTGACGAAATCTTATATAACATAACAGCGTTGGCTTTCTATCACAAGGAAAACCCAACCTTTGCCAACTGACGTTGCTGAGGCCTATAACCGGCCAAAGTTTGTCTGGTCATTCATCGTGCCTTGGGTACAGTCTGACCAGAAGGCGTCGGCCGAGTTCATAAAAACCCAGTGCATGGCACTGGAAAAATTTGATAAAAGATTAAGGGCAAAAATGGTTGAGGTGAAGATGGGAGAAGGAAGTAGACGGACGGGGGGTATGAAAAGTTAGCAGAATTGGTGGTTCTCGCAGGGCCGGCCACACAGCCAGAAGCAGCAGGGGTGCCTGATCCAGAATCGGACAAGAAGCAACTGGCAATGGAAGCGGCAGGGTCACAAGCGGCAGCTGGCAAGGAAGTCAAACGGGTCCGGCCCCGGCAAATGGTAAAGGAGAAGGAGACAGGAAATGAAGAGAAGGATGACAGAGAGAAAAAGAATGGCTCAAGCCGGTAAAGTTGAACATATTGATGGAAGCACCATGCGCGAGGTGTGTAAGGCTGGAAAAGGATTGCTGGAAGCAGGAGCGGGGTAAGGCATGTTACTCATGCGGAAGGATAAAAGTAAGGTGCATACGGACAGACGGTGCATCGCCAAAAAAACAAAGGTAACGATTGGAAAAGCGGCACAAAAGAAACAAACAAAGAGGAAGATTGTCGTGAGTGACACAGAGAGTGAGTCGGGGTGGGAAACAGCTCAGCCGGCAAAAACAAATCAGGCGCAAACCACATCTGAAGTAGCACCGGCAGCTATACCGGCACTGGCAGCTGAGGAAATGGCAGTGGAAATGGCAGAGGCCCGGGCGCAATTCAGCGGCCTGGAGCTTCAAGATTCCCCACCAATTTCATCACGTGCAAAAGGAAAGCGCAAAGGTACGATCAATGTGAAAATCATTGTACGGAAACTGACATCTTTATCTTAAATCCCAAGAAATCACCCTGGATGAGCATATCAAATCATTAGAAGATATATTTGGAGTTGCTGGAGAACCTCAGGGTGATTGGGAAAAGAGGGTGGCAGGTTTAGAGCGACAAGTGGCACGGCTGATGGCCGATGTTGTTCACCTTCAAGAGCAACATAAACAAAATCAGGGACAGAGGGACGAGTTGGTTACCCGTTTCCAGGATGCGCTGGAATACTTCGGAATGCAAGATACGGTCGGGCAGGCTGTTTACCTATATGATGACAAGGGGGCAAGGAGGACCATGGACATGATGCAGACCAAGTTGGCGATGGCAGGCATGAGGGCGCCACCGAAATCACCATTGAGTCACCAAACCCACTCCAACTTGGCCCATGTACCAGTACGGAAATGGCAATGCCGCCACCCTCACCAACGGCAGGACTGGCCATGTTGGGAGTGGCCAATGCGGCCGATACAGAACTACCAGCAGAGATGGCATGCATGACAATGCATAGGTCCCCCTTGCCAACAGCACTGGCACCGGCCACAGGACCAGCACTCATTGAATTGTTTATTGGATGAAACGAATACCTTGGTGTTCGTGGTGACGAGGGTGGCTGCCCTGAGCACTCTGCAATTAACAGAGATGGGTCAACAAGGCCGAATATCTTCTTATACACTGCAATTGGGATCACGTACTGTGGATGACCATCGGATGGGCCATTGATGGGCGTATATATTGCTCCCCTGCTGCACAAACTGTGTCCATCTCCTTCTGACCAATGATGATATGTCCGGTACCAGCAGGCCGGCCTGTGTTGGCAATGTGACTTGGACCGGCATTGTGAGCAGGCTTGGTGGATTGTCCCTGCCCTGCTGTTCTATCATCTGCATGCCACTCAGAGTCGGCACTGTGACTTGGGCCAGGTACTGTGTTGCCGGCATCGGCAATGTGAGTAGGACCGGGGTGGGCCAAGGCCGATCTCGCTTGCGTGATAGGTGGTGGATCAATATTGGCCGGATATTGAGCAGCCACTAATACATCACCCCGCTTAACAGCTTTGAACCGGAATGCTGCTTCTGGCCCATATAACCTTTGTCGCTCCACCAGATGTTGGAAGAAGCTCTGCAGGTCGGCTTTCAGCATGTTACGAGGCCGTGTCATTTTCAATGAGCGCGGATATACTTGGGATCGATCATGTCTGTCGTCTTCTCTGTCAGGTCTTTATATGGTACATGTAAACCCCGGCCACATGCTAACTCTGCCAAAAATTAGTCAGCATCAATCTCGATATTATTGGAAACACACTATAATGTTGCCGCATGTATAACGTGAACAAATCCTCCAGTTCCTCCTTCTTATACTCCACATTCCAAGGAGTGGGCAGAACCGGCCAACCATTTGGTGTCATCGGCATGGTCAGGGGCGGCTGGGTTTCGGCAACAGCAATGAGAGGATTTGCTGTTGCACGCAAAATCTTCATATATTGCATAACAAGCCGCTTCATCTCATTCACCTCATCCTTGTAAGAATCGGAGAAGGATCTGGCCCTGATTCCCATTGTTGCAGCTATTTCCTCATGTCTAAAAGCATCGGTAGTGCGACAGTAGGGACAAGCATTTAAAAGCACTTACTCATCAACTACAAGTTTCCCGTCTGGTGCCGTGTATGCTGTAAATGTGATGGAAACAACTCCCATCTCCATCCACTGATTCTTTCCGGTGTCTCTCACCCGTTTTACCAGGTTTTTCTCCGCAAGCCTATAATCGGGTCAGAGGGCCGGCACCGGCACCGGCAATAGAACTCACCTTCTCTTCAGGTCTGCTGGAAGGCCCTCCTTGCCTATCCTCTCCACCTCTTGGTCCAAGGCCACTTTTTCTGCAACAGTCATCCTCTCCAGGATGATCTGTATCGCCGGCAACCTGTGGCCGAACCAACCCAGGGTTGTACTGTCGACTACACTCAACCCCATCAGGTTTGCTATCTCCTCAAAAACTTCTTTCTGGCGCATTTGCCACACAACTTCCGATTTTTTGATGCCGAAAATCGGTTCCTTTCCTGACAATGAGTGACATGGATGCCAGTTATTGCTCAACCACTGAGTAAGCTCCTAATTAACAATTCAACAATTGAAGCCGTCATTGAACAACGTGAATCTTACCTTGGTTCTCTTCAAGACCTCTCTAGAGTCAGCAGGCTTATCGCCAACACTTGTCCAGTGATTGAACATTGCCGGCATTATTTGCGATTTCATGATGAGGAGACGACCAGCTTTGGTCGTCTGAGAACAAAACGAAAGCTTGAAAGGCTCTATGGCCTTCCGTTCCTGTGCATTATATTTGCTATCCTTCCGTATCATTTTCTGTGAATCTTGTGTCGTGGACATGGGAGTAAGAAGTTTGTGAACGTGTCAATGTGAGAGATCTTGCCATATGTGTACCATCTTTACATGCAGTGGTACATTCCATCAAACACATGCCGTCTAACTATACTTGTCAAAATGCTGCATCAAACACCGTGTATGATCCTGCAAACATGTGCCGACTAACAATGTGTCTTACATTTACATCAAACATGCATTGGCCATGAGGGTCAATCTTTATCCTGCAAACATGTGCCGACTAACAATGTGTCTTACATTTACATCAAACATGCATTGGCCATGAGGGTCAATCTTTTGACATCTTCCCATCCCTCACCATGGCTGCATTGTCACCCACAAAACGCCAGAAACGTTCTAAGCATGTGTCCCTGCATGAGGACGATGATGAGGCCATGGACGCTGTGACACATGAGGACATACAGATAGATTCTAGAATGGGTCCGAGAACAAAACGTGTCAAAGTTCCCTTGAAACCCACCCCCATTCAGACTACCAGATCACAGACCATTCATATTCAGCAGGCTGCTGATCTCTTTGATGGTTCAGCTAATTTTGAAGCCACCGGGAGATATAAGAAGAGCAAGGTTAGCCAAAGTTATCATCCACGGATGGATAGACTAACACTAATAATATGCAGACTCAAAATGATTACTTGTCGGAATATGTTGAACGAATTGATGATCTGCTGCAAGGCCTTGTTTCGCGAGGCATGGCCGGTGGAGCAACGGAAGTGCACTCATTGTTCCCAAGATAATGTGGCAATTTGGCGGTGCATCGATTGCAGTTTGAGCAAGCCTGTCTGTCGTGCGTGTATGCGTCTAACCCACCAGCAAAATCCTTTGCATAAAATTGAACGGTGGACTGGCAATCACTTCCGGCCAGCTGAGCTTTGGGAGGTCGGCACCTACATACTTGTAGAACATCGCATTGGTTTGCCCATTTGTGAAACACTACAATTTCAACAACGGTATCTGGAGGAGTTGGAGGTCGAAAAGGACCATGCAGAGCAGCAGAGCATTCTGTCGGGAAAGGAACCGGCACCGGCACTTACCAGAATGCCGGAAAACAACGATCCTACTTTTCTTCGTAATTCCTGGCAGGAGAGAAATCATGACTTTGACTGGGATGATGATGAAGACGAGGAACCCAATGAGTAAGTCGAATCAGTCTTCGTCATATATTCCTATAATCTTCAGAATTGTCAGTGCCGATGAAACCGAGTCCAATGCCGATGCGTCTATTCCTATGGTCGATGCAATGAACAACAGTTATGTTCGCGTTGTCCATACTAATGGAATCCACCACTTGGCACTGTTGACCTGCCAATGCCATGGCGAAGATACTGTGCCTCTCGACCTTGTCGCTGCTCGTTTCATGCCGGCAAGTTTTGTCAATATTAAGACATTATTTTCAGCGCAAGTTCTGGACAATTTTCGGCTTTGCAATCTGGAACTTAAGGCATCTGCCTACCAGTTTTACCAACTTCTTCGCCGATTGACAAAGCCGGTCGCCCCTGATGAGGTCACCAATCTCTACCATGAGTTGCGACGAATGTCACGCGTCTGGAGATGGATGAAGAAGCTCAAATGGGCCGGCTATGGGCATGATGAGAAGGATCCCCAACGGCCGGCTCCAGGCACACTGACCACTTTCTGTCCAGCATGTCCACAGCCTGGCATCAACTTACCTCCAACTTGGAAGGCCGATCCAAATAGATTTGTTTTTCAACGAGTTCTGGTTGCTGACGGAAATTTCAAAGCCGATCATATCCGGCAGAAGAATGATGAAGCCGACATATGGCTTTCTGAAGGAGGTGGAATGGCACCCACACGTGAGAAGTATCATGCATTTCTCAAAACTGCCCTTGAGACATCTACAGTACGTCATCTGAAATGCAGCTGCATCATCCGAATGATTAATGATTCAATGATGGCAGAAAGCGCCATGCGAAAAGACATTTCGAGCCATCATGAATGCATTGTTAGGTTCCAAGGCATGTGATATCACCGGCATAGCTGGGATTGCATGTGCGCGGCATGGATGCTATGCCCCAAACGCCCTAGTGGATTTGTTCAAGGGGAACAACAGAAGAACATTGATTTTGCCTTCCTTCAGGCATTACAGACGACTGGCGTTGATCCTGATCAAGGCGTCATGCTCATTTATGACATTGCCTGTCAGTATTTTGTCCACTTGTTTGATCGCATCGGTGACCAATTGCCGGTCGGCCTGAAAATTGATCGGGCCATTGGCCTCTTCCATGTGCATGCACATAAAGATGAATGCTTTTACCGTTTTGCACCATCCTTTATTCCTGGGACAGGTGTCGTTGCTGGCGAGATCCTTGAGTCTCTATGGTCATCTCTGAACGCAATATCGCCAACCGTCCGAACGGCCACTTTAGCACATCGGTCAGAGACTCTTGACGACCATGCAACAGAGTCAAACCACAAAAAATGCTATTGATTGCGAAATCCCTTTGCCGACGACATGTTGAAGCATCTGCCATGTCGTCACGAGCAGCACAATATTACAATGAACTGACCGCCACTGTCCCCGTATTTGCAACACAGAGCTGGGAGATTGATGTCAGCAGAGCAGAGCATCTAAGGCATTCTGACATCACCTTGATGGATATTTATGGTGCACGAACAACCGACCGTACCACTACTTGCACGGCATCGGCATCAACACGCATGGCACCGGCACTGGCATCAGGATTAATAGAGCAATGGATTGAATTTGCATTGATGGTGGAAGAAAAACAGTAAGAGCTCCTTTTATACTTTTCATCATCGCTTTAATCGTAGTAATAGAACTGACATCCAAGATCGCCTGCGTCGGCATGGTCAACATGACAAAGCCGATGATCGGCAATCAATAGAGCAGCATCGGCAACATCTTGCACTGTTGCTCCATGAACTGAAGGAGCTGCAGGAGAGGGCGGGTGTCTCAGATGCAATTGCCCCCATTGCTTATTTACCAAATGAGGAGGGTGAATTTGATGACGAAGACTCTCTCTCAGCATCCCTGGGACTGGAATCAACAGCGATTGGGGATGCCGCCTTACATGTGGAACGACAGATTCTCCACCTGCCTTCAAACAACAATGTAAGTGGCCAATTCCAAGATGTCGAACTTTTGGCTCGCAAGCGACAGGCAGAAAGGCATCTTAATCGACTACGAGAACTTATTGCCGACAAATCATTTCAGTATTCACATGTAATCCAGAGTGCCCCGAGGAAGGCGGTAAAGACACGAGCCAGAACCGTCATTAAGCGACTGGGCTCTGCAATTGCTCTGCATTCTCGCATTTATTCAAATTGCCGTCGCCGCTTACCCACACTTGGAGCAGATGAACAAACTTACAAGTATTTCAGATTTTGACACAGGACCATATCAAGGCGAGTACAGCAGTCATTGATCCCAACACTCCCGGCTCTACTCGCCTGTGCCTTTCCTGGATTTGGCACAATCATAAACCACACTCAATTATGCCAGTTGGCACAGGCGCCGGTGCCGGTGCCGGTGCTGCCGATGTATCCTCTGATTCAGACCCGACTATTGAGTGTAAGGCAATACTTTCTTTGCATCATTATCTTCGCACATACTTAAAACATTGTAGTCAAACGAGTTCATTGGCTGCGTGCAAGGGCGCAAAAGGACCGCTGGTATGAAGAACGCCTTCTTGTCACGTACGAGATGCAGTGGACGGTCCGGTATTTTCTACATCTTAGTGAGAAATGGAATGGGGCACTAGCCAGAGGTAGCATGTCAGCCGGTGCCGCTTCATATGCCCACCGGCAGCACACAATGTGGTGGCGGATGGCCATGAAGACTGATCAGTCCTTTCAAAGCTCTGCTGCTCCGCTGTACATCTCGCCCTGTATTTGACTGCTATGTCGTTCAGTTGCTCGCCCGTAACTCTCGTCGCTATTATGTAATTCACACCCACGTGACCACAAACGCGCATTTTTTTTTTGTCGTTCATCTTCGTCGATATTCATCATGAGCACTGGCACAATCTCCGTATTCAGCCCATTTGCCTTGCAATCAGGGTCAAAGCATACGTCGCATGTGAAGACTCAGGAAATTGCCTACTACGCTGAATCACGATTCCGACAGGCGCTGCTCATCATCAGTGGAGCCGATGCCGAGCGACAGACATGGATGCAAAAACGGCTGCAGGCTGAATTGGTTTGTCCCTGATCAATGAATTTACTATGCTTGCTGATAGTGATATAGCTATTCGTCATGTCATACATAGGCATCGCTTTTGCCGTCGGCCAGGTCATCGATTTGCCGATCATCGTTCGATCGCTCGCCAATAGTTTGGCTGATGTCTCGCCGGTTAACTTGCCGCTGCGGTTTCATGACGACATCTTGGCAACATTGGATGCTGGGACTGATCCCGATAACCATGGCAGTCTTGTTGACCGCTATGACATCGATTGGTGGAATGCCATCGTGAGCCTCACGCCAACGTCAACTGAGCAGCCAGAACTTGGATCAATGCTTGGCAACTCATCGGTCACAACTCAAACCTCGCATGCACTATCCCCTCCCATCCACAATTGCGACTCATCGCCATGCCGGTGCCGATGAAACGGCGTCTGCTGACATTGCTGGTGCCGTGTGTCAGTCTTGCAGCGCCTACAAAACTATCACCGCGGATATGCTCGCCGATCTTCAAGCAATGAGGTCATTCGCAGAGGGGATGGAAGAGTCGGCATTCAATCAAGTCGACCTCGACACACGCCGTGCGGCGGGATTCTTTGAGTTGCATGAAAGGGTGCTGATGAAGGAAACCGCACAATCAACCACTTCATCAATGTTCACGCCAGCCCCAGCGAACAAAGCAAAGCGAAAGGCACATACCCAAAAAATGACAAATCTCGTTCGCACACAGGCCGAGGCCGATTTGGAGCGCTTCAAGTCCCAACTGCAGTCCTCGCAGTGGACTTCAGGCGCTGACCTTACGGAACTGGAGATTCTGGCCTGGCAGCCACGAAAATCAAAACACCATTCGGGCTACAACAAATCACTGCCCTTTGGCAATCATCCCGGAGTCTGGTCAACTACAGCGACCCTCCCCACTGGCACGGTGGTTTATTCAGCACTGGGGATGGATATTCAAGAGCCTCCCTCGATGCCTGGCTCACCACCACACAACGCAAATGCCGGTTGCACTGCCGGTCCTAGTGCCGGTCCTAGTGCCGGTCCTAGTGCCAGTGCCAGTGCCGGTGCCGTGACTCCGAGGCCATCCAGTTCAGGTGGCAGAACACCAAAACAAGATGCATCGGATGCTGCTGCCGATGCCTGGATTAGTGGAATTGCCGGTGCCAGTGCCGGTGATTGGTCATCTGCAGATGCAGCTGACGCCTGGCTGAGCCGAGACTCTGACAGCGACAGTGGCATGGCAGCAGCAGCACGGGATTTCTCATCGGCTGATGCAGCCGATGCTTGGTTGAGGCATGGTGAAGATGAGGATGTCTCCGACGATGAGAGCGTTCTCAGCTACATTGATGAGCACAAGGGTGGAAAGGCCGATGATGATGAAGAGGATGCCGAAGATGCCGCTGCCGCTGCTGCCGACGCATTTCTCGCGATGGGTGAAGACAACAGCGGCAGTGACTCTGGCTACATGCAGGAGGCACTTGCGGCTGCCGATGCATGGCTTGAAAACAGCCCTCCCCCTGATCTCAATCTCCTGCCACAGTCACGTGCAGCAACGGCCGATATCACACTTCCACCTGACGTCTACGGCCCGCAGGATTTCGACTTTATGGATGTCTCATGGTTGCCAGACGAAGAAGGGGATGGGAGTGTGCAAATGGACCTGTCGTAGGTATAGTTGTCATTGTATAAATGAATGATAGACCGGCAGCAGCACAGCACCGGCCACATACAGCACCGGCCATGTATGGCAGTCCATGTCACGTGGCAGCCAGTTTCTCACGAAGTGTTGGCTTCCGGAAAATTTTTTTTCCTTGTTCAAGCATCCCGCTGCCGCTACTTTTTGCCGTACCAACGATGTCTGCCTCACGCGTTATCAATGCAGATACTGTCTCCACTGCCATCGACAACATCGACAGTGCGATTCGCAATGGCCTCGAAAATAACAACATACGGGCCGTCATGAAAAAATTAAAGGCTGAATTGGTGCGATCTCCTTGCTTATGAATGGAAATCTGGATGTTAACACGAATTAGCAATGGGTGTTCACAACCCGACAAATGCCGCAGAAGCCGGCTGACGTTGCTCAAGCATATGAGCGGCGAAAGTTTATGTGGTCGTTTATAGTCGCCTGGGTCAAAAGCGACAAGAAAGGGTCTGAAGACTTTGTCAAAGCCCAACAGAGCGCGCTTCAGGCATTTGACAGTGCATCGGCAGGGGATCGAAGGTCAGAAAAGGAGGCAGAACGAGGGGAAGACGATCAATCGGCACCGGCAGCGGCAGCAGCACCAGCACCGGCACCAGCACCAGCACCAGCACCAGCACCAGCACCAGCACCAGCACCGGCACCGGCACCGGCACCAGCTGCAGCACCGACAACACCACCGGCAGCGGGGCCATCAAAACGGCCGTTGATCCAACGCCCCAAACATGCTCGAAGGGTCGAGTCGGAAGAAGAGACTGGAGGGGAGGAGATGGACGTTGATGAGGGAGAGCAGAAGAAAGGACGCGCCAAGCCGGTGAAGCTTGACGCATTGAATGACCCACCATGTACAAGGTGCATTAGGTTGGGAAAGCAGTGCTGGAAGCAACTGCGAGGAAAGGCTTGCCATGCATGCGGGTTGATGAAAACGCGTTGCATACCGACAGGCAATCTGGAGAAGGCGGCAGCCGCAAAGCGAAAAGTGGCGCAAACAAAGAAACAAGGGGTAACAAAAGGCGGCCAGAGCGACCCCTTCCAGATAGACACAGGCAGCGGGTCTGATGCGCCCAAGGCGCAGAAGGAAATTCGGGTCGTACGCCCTCGCGCAAGAAAACGGGCACCGGCACTTGCCCCTGCACCGGCACCTGCACCTGCACCGGCACCGGCACCGGCACCGCACTTGAGCAAGACTCGGACGATGACGTCCAAATGGCAGAGACCCGGGCGCAGTTCAGTGGCCTGGTAGTTCGACCACGTAGCTCAGGCAAAGGTACGATTCATACTAAAGTATTCATAACAAAACTGACAGTAGCAACAGACAATCATGACCTTGACCAGCGCGTGACAGCGTTGGAGTCGATACTTGGCGACGGCACTCAAGGCCGGGATGGTTTGGAGACCCGGGGGCAGCTCTGGAGAGGCTGGCAGCTCGGCTCACTGTAGATGTTGCGCATCTACAACAGCAACAAAGAGACGATGCGCAACAGAGGCTGGACTTGGCTGCCAGTGTCCGTGCCTTAATGGCAGCAGCGGCAGCGCCAGTAGCTGTTGGAGGAGTGCCAGACATGCAAGCAGCGGCAACGGCAACGGCAACGGCAACGGGAACGGAACGGGAACGGCAGCGGCAGCGGCAATGGCAGTGGAAACAGCAGGGGCGCCTGCTGTCTCAGAGGACCCATCAACTGAACCACTCGGTCAAGAGGATTCTCAAGTGGCAAACGGAGGAGGGAAGAGATGCCCGACAATGCTGTCAAGGCCCCCGGCAAGTGTAAATAAAGTCGTCTTGATATTACAAAATGTACATAGATTCGTTACAAATGTACATATATATATAATTATCTTTCATTTTTGTCGAGAACTGATGCGACTGCACGCTGTGAGCATCAGCTAGTCAGTTTTCGTCATGTTGCAGGCAGCCTCAGCGGCCCATTCTTTTCTGCCTGACTACATAAGCAAGTGCATCAACAATTGCCGGTTTTCGAACATATGCCGAAGCCAGTCATATAGGTATCCTAACATAGCGGCCTCATTAAGCACCCTGGTTTCACATAGGGTAGCGCCCTCGGGCAAGCAGCCTGGCAAGCTCATCTTTAGTTGCTGCCTTAATAGCTGATCGTTTAGCTGCACATCTTGCGTGCCACAGCTGGTTCATGTTTGGGCCCCGGACCTCTCGGCCGGTTTTTGCCGTGTGCTATTACCGATTGTGCAGCCAGTTCATTTTCCGGTCACATTATGGTTTCTGCCTGCTTGCCGACTGCGCCAGCCAGCCTGCCAATTCTGGCGTAGCTGGTTTTTCTGGCCACATGATTTCCTGGCTGGGTGCTGCGGGTGCCTGCCTGCCAATTATGCCGTTGCCAGTCCATTTCCCTGCCGCCACGCCTGCCAATTTCCTGCCTGCCAATTATGCCCTGGTTCATTTCCTAGCTGTATGATTTCCGGGCGCCGGTTGCTGCCGGGTGCTTGCCTGCTGGATTGCCTGCCTGCTGTAGCCGGTTCATTTCATGGCCACTGTAAAGCTGGGCGAATATATCTGCATATTTCCTGGTCCGCATAACTTCCCGGCCGGTGTCTGCCAATGCCTGCCACTTGTGCCGGCGCCGGTCCATTTCCAGGCCGCAGTTTCCTGGCTGCTGGTGCCGGTCCATTTCCTGCCTGGTACTATTGTGGCTGCCGCATGCTATAACTGGTCATTTTCCTGCACCATACCAAGCCACACGTTCTGGTGGGGAAGAATATCATTCAGAACTGATAGCCTGCCGATCCTACCGTGGCCGGTCGGTCGCCTGCCTGCCGCCTGTACCAGGGAATTCCTTCCCCCCGTATCATACGTATACAGTGTAGTTAGCCTTATATAGTAGGACTTCCTGGCCTTCCGGGAACCCGTATGGTTCGCTACATTGTAGGACTTCCCTACACCGTATCATACGTTACACTGTAACTTCCCTACCTGGAGCCCTACTGGTGTCCAAATTAGCTAAATACCATAAATCTAGATGTAAGAATGAAGAGTCCTCCTGTCAGCCCAAGCCACCCATCTCAACAGGATCTCCAGGGAGCATCTCGTGTCACAGGTCAGTACTTTTTTAATCCTTCCTGTGATTTTGTTTCTGAAATTATCAACTCAGGTGGTATTCTTCGGGGACATGCTCGAGGGAATACATTTAATATTGGTGATGAACTAGCTAACCCCAGTAATCTAGTCTCCAGAACTGGCAAAGTTCAACTTTATACAGGTCTTCATGCTCAGGCTAGTGGTATTTTACCACGAAATATCTCTATTCCTGTGGCTTGGACTATGAAGCCAGTTCTTGAAGTCCTTGCTCGCAAGTGGCCTCCAATCACTTGTATGCCTTTTGTTTTGTGCTATGTTTTCAAAAATAACCATTATATTAGATGGAAATCCTTATATCTCAGTTCTAGAAAATCAAGAGTGGAGTACTTTGGGTCCCTATACAACTGCATTGGAACTTGATGAGGATGCTAACTGGATCAAAGAATCAGGAAAATATGTTCTTTCCCTTTGTTATGAGACAGAGGAGATGATTCTTCAGCCTGGTTCTATGCCAAATAAAGTAGGAGAGGAGATAGCAGGAGCTTCTGTCTCTGGGACAGTGTCTGGTGCTTCTACCAGTTTGGTGATGTCTGTTGGTGGTAGTTCTGTGGGTGCTCTACCCTTCCAAAACAAGCTTGCCACAGTATTGGATGTTCCAAAGGAGTTGGTCAACCATAGAGATACAGGCCTCAGAGATGCCTGGAAAAAATATCAAGCTTATCTTGCAGCTGAAAAAAAGCTGAATGAGTTATGGGATGCAGGACAACTACAAGACATTTTTGATAAAAAGCCTCAACCAGTGCATATTAAAGAGCTATTCAAGGGGAAAACTCAATTTCATAACACTTTTCAAAAACTGTTTCCAAAAATCTCTGATTATCCTGAAATGATGAAATGGCTAGATGAAGAGGCTGACAAACAATCTGATAAACAACTCTGGGGTGTTCAAAAGAATGTTTACAGATTTCCTGATCTGAAACAATGGCTTGATAATGATGGCAAAGGCTTGGAGATCATGATATCTAGCCCAGAAGAAGTAATTGAGGAGAAAAGGCTTAAAAAGGGTAAAGGCAAGAAGAAGCAGGTTGAAACTGAAGAATCCAGTTCTGAGGAAATGCAGATTAAGGATAAGAAAGACCAGAAGGGTAAAGGAAAGGACAAAAGGAAAGGCTATTCTAAGAACAGGGTTTCAAAGCATGGAAAAAGCTCAAAGGTGTAAGCAGATACTTGTATTTAGAGTTGGACATTGATCAATTGAATTATGCTGCTACAGTTTACACTTTTGGATTGATATGCAATGGTTTATATGCTTTCTGATATTGTGCAAACTATTGCCAACTGCTGCAGCATTGCCCACCAAACAAGGATTTCCAAACATAAAGTTTTCCTCTTTCAGCCAGTTTGTTCTTCAGGAATTTTCTGCAGAAATCACACTTTCAACAGTCTTAACACTTTTGTTCAGTTTAATGGAAAACACAGATCTTCTTAACTTGCATGCTAGGCAACAATATTCATTGCATAAAAATGAGAACTGTATCACAACTTCTGCATGGATCAAACGGTTATCTCAAGCAATCTATCAAAAGTTGGAAATGGATACTGCTGAACTGCTTCAAAAGCAAGACATTTATTCTGGAATTACTGATAATCAGCTTTATACCAACTTTGGAATGAGATTGGACCACATGGCTAAGCACTTACATCTTATACAATTTAAAAAGGGAAGATTAATTGCTCTTCAACCAATTTCATATAAAGCTATTGAAGCTGCTCATGTTATCTCTCCTGCTTCATATGAATGTCAGACTGAAGATTGCAAATCTCGATCTTTGCACCAGAAAACAAAAAACAGAGATGCTCCCTCTGTTGCACTGATTAAAGACAATCATATCTATGAGGATGTCACAGTACTTACAGGAGAATGCTCTGAGTGTCATACTTCTTATCATGCAGATCATGAGCGTTATTCTTTGCCTGAAGAAGGTCAATATTCAAAGGTGTATTTAAATTCAGCAAAATATATCAAAGTTGGCACTAGGACATGGGTTGATCGAACTTTCTCTAAAGCAGTCATGAACAGCATGTACCAGTTTCATGCTTCTACCAATGCATACACAGCATTTTGGAATAGTTCATATTGGAAAACACAATCCAGTGGTTCCTCACCAATATCTCGGAGACAAGTATGGCAGTCATTTGTACATGAGTCTATTCGTGCTATAGCTCATACTTCTAACTTAAATTTGGAATTAAATGACAACTTATCTATTGAAGAGATTCCAAAGGAGGCATATGCAATTTTAGGGGAAAAAGGATTGATAAGAGCTGCTGACAAACATGCTTGTTCTGAATGCACTCAGAAATATATACCACCAAATGGGTCTACTTCAGAAGCAGAAGATAATGATGCACATGTTAAAATGATTGTAGTTGATGGAATTGTCATGGGTCCAAAGCACTGTGCTTTTGATAAATGCACTGATGAACTTCATAATAACACAAGTGATGTTTTTTGCCTATACCATATGCAACAGTATGGATTCAAATGTCGTGTTCAAAATTGTTTCAATGAAAAGCTCAGGGAAACACAAGCATGCCAACAACATCAGGATCAGTGGAAAAAACATGTTGGAAAATCTGAACGTAGATCTGCAGCTGGTTTTCGCAGAATTAATCAAAGGCAAAATCAAAACTTGCCTTGGGTACCTCAAGAAGATATACCACATCAGCCACAACAGCCACATGATGAAGAAGTACCTGACAGGAATTTAAAAAATTATTTCAATGCTTCAAGGTTTTACTGTGTGGAAACTATATGTGCTCCATGTGGTGTTGTGTTTGGTTGGAGAAAGTTTCCAAAAGCTGAATCACCAACCAATATCTTAGATTCTTACAGGATGTTTCCCAACTCCTGAATCAAAACCTGATTATATTTGCATTGACAAAGCATGTATGTTATTGAGAACTGCTATGAGAAATGGAGCTTGGGAAAGAAGCTGGAAAGATACATCTCGGTTCATAGTTGATTCATATCACTATATGAATCATAAAAAAGCTGATGACTTATGCCGCACCTACTGTAATCCTGCTCCAAATGATGGTTCAGCACCAAATCTAGTTGTTGAAGCAGTAGATAAGAAAGGAAGAACATATTGGAAAAGAGCTTTTAACACTCAATCATGTGAACAGTTAAATGCATGGCTTGGAGGATATGAATCAATTGCTAACAGAATGACAGTTGGCAGCTTTAATTGGTTTATTCATGTCATGCTATTTATTCATACAATGCATGTTATTGAAAAGCAAGAGCTCAAAGCCTCCAAGACAAATACAGAAGATGTTGAGGCCTTTACTGATAGTGATTAGTGAAATAGATAAACTTCTGTAAATAACAGTTATGTAGCATGGTTATACTCTTTGCTTCAATATTACAACTATCTCCACATGAAGAAATATTATCAACAACAACAACAACAACAACAAAGGATTGTGGTAAAATGTGTGAAAGTAGTAGCCAAGGGCATGTCAGGATTCTCACTTTTTTGGCTATGGGAAAATGTGACATGTGTGAAAAGCAGTCTAAGCCAAGTGTTTTCAGGGTCATTCTTTTTTTATAACTGTGGGAAAAAACAACAACAACAACAACAACACAGCAGCAACAACAACAACAGCAACAACAACAAAGGATTGTGGTAAAATGTGTGAAAGTAGTAGCCAAGGGCATGTCAGGATTCTCACCTTTTTGGCTGTGGGAAAATGTGACATGTGTGAAAAATAGTCTAAGCCAAGTGTTTTCAGGGTCATTCTTTTTTTATAACTGTGGGAAAAACAACAACAACAACAACAACAACAACAACAACAACAACAACAACAGCAACAACAACAAAGGATTGTGGTAAATGTGTGAAAGTAGTAGCCAAGGGCATGTCAGGATTCTCACTTTATTGGCTGTGGAAAAATGTGACATGTGTGAAAAGTAGTCTAAGCCAAGTGTTTTCATGGTCATTCTTTTTTTTAACCGTGGGAAAATATGTTATGATTGGACTGAGAGAAGTATGTGAGCCAATGGGAACAAGTGGTTTTATTATGGAGACTTAGCTGCTTCGCTTTTCTGGAGCGTGGGAAAGTATGTTATAGTTGTGACATTGAGTGTGACACATGAGGAAAGTATGTCAGCCAATGGGAATATGTGGGAAAAGCATTGAGACTTACCTGGTCACTGGTCACTGGTCACCTGTCCCACTACAAGTCATTTGGCAGAGTGGACTCCAGTGGACTCCAGTGGATGTCAGTGGACTCCAGTGGCCTCCAGTGGAAAAGGTGGGGGACCGTAATGTTCTGAGCCTGAGTCATAGTCCATGAGTCATCGGTCCGGTAGTCCGTAATCTAATCTAATTGTTATCTAATCTAATCTAATCTTAGCGCTGACTAGATAAGATAGATGCCAACCTGACTAAGATGTTTGGCTACAGCTATAGTAAAATACAAGAAAAAGAATAAAAATGTCTTAGAGATTTTGACTGTTGAGAACAGGTCATGACACAATAGTTATAGTCATCATGTTTGTACAAACTATGGTAAACAACCATACATATGTTATCACACTTGTAGTGAGAGTAGTGAAAGAAGTAGTTGGTCATTTGGGTGGTGGTTGGCAAGGTGACTGACAGGGTGGCTGATAGGGTGGCTGGTAATTTGGGTGTGTGGCTGACAAGGTATGAGACATTATATGCACAATGGTTATAGTCATATCATGTATGTACAAACATTGGTAAACAACCATACATATGCACATATCACACTAGTAGTGACAGTAGTAGTGAAGAAAATGACTTGTAGAAGCTGTATTTGTATCATATTAGAGGAGAATATGTACTATGCAGCTTGAAACTTATACAAATATATCAATCAAACATCAACAAACAATGCAAAACATGTTTCTTAATATTTGAAGTCTTTTTGGATTTTTTCATCAGAGTCCTATAAAAGTCCTATAGGAGTCATTGGAGTCTAATTGGACTGGGGGGGGAGGGTAAAGTATTGACCAACCCCCATGACCTGTGTTCACATCATGTGTAAGTGCGCAAGGTATAAGAATTGGTTTCCTTCCTTCTTTTCTTTTCTACACACTAAGAACAAATTTTTATCATTGATTGCTTTTCTGAAGGACAATCCCTCCATGGGATCTTTTCAAGATATTGACTCCATCATACCTGTTACACCTATAATGTGTTTAAATTGTCAACCTCAAGAGTGACGAGAGCAAGGCCTTCACAAGGAACAGCCAAGCTACTACACAAGTGTAAGACTGGAAATTGGGCTGGCCTGGCTCTGCCCCTGATGTAACTATCTGGAACAGTCCCATGTCTACAAGCACAGGGCAATCTACTTCCAAGGTGGAAAATATGTGATGGCTGTTAGAGATGATGCCCTTGTCATGGTTTGTTCTAAGTCTACAGCAACAAGCAAAGTCTTGGTCTGCTCCCAGCCACTGGACAAAGAGTTTAGACACTAAGTCAAGCAATGACAAAGGTCTTGAGAATGATGGGAAGAGAAGAGCATCAAGATCAAACAGTGTTGAGAGCAATACTCATCTAAGTTGGAACTGAGGTTACTCTACTGTACATGGGGTTTATATACATTTGAAGAACAATGGAAACTATAAAAGGAAAAGGTGTAATAGCTATCTTAGAAAAGGAATATGAAAGAAGCTATGAAAGGAGATAAGTGTCCAAGCTATGTAATGTGCAGTTGGATGAGTAATAATGATGAAATAAGGTGGTCTGCTGAGTCAAGGAAGGAGAACTGTAACAATGGCTGATAAGGGTATGTGTAAATGTTCTCAACATTACATTGCAGCTGAAGAAGGTCAGGATATCCACCTTCACCCTATGTTCTACAGCCATTTACAGCAGACTTGCAAATATTCCAGGCACAACCCTCAGAGAAGAAATGTTGCAGAGAGTTTAACAAGTGTCTATCATCATTTTGTATATGTGTGGAGCATGCTTTTGGAATGCTGAAGGGTTGATTTCGAGCACTCAAGGCTCTCAGTCCAGCTGAGAATATACAAGAGACATATCAAGATGTGGCTGCATTGATGGTAATCCATAACATTGGCATAGATCTGGGTGATCATCCAGAGAGCATTTTAAACTATGCACCAGTGGAGGAACCTCATGGTGAAGTTGAATTGATTGGTTATGGTGGGAATATTGGGTTGATGTTGAAGCCAATGTCCCTGAGAGAGAGACAGATGCTGTACTCAAGAAAGTGGGATTTGCACTAAGGGAGCAACTATTAAATGAATTGTTTCCAAAGATGTAAAGTAAAGTAGCTAAAGAGTGTGTCATTAAATGCTATAGTGAGCATGAGCAAGAAAAGGCAGGTTAAAAGCTGAAGTAATGCATGAGGAAGTCAGATGCCCTCTTCTTCAGCTCCTCAGGCATACTATCATTAGCAAGGACCTCCTGTGCCTGCCTTACCTTCACTTCTTTCTCCTTCATTTCTCTCTCCAATCTTGCACTTTCCTCCTTCAATCCTAATTTTCTCTCCTCCCTCTCCTGCTTGGACTGGAGCATCTCTAGACAAGCCTTGTTAGCTTCTTGAGATGCCTTCAGGAACTGAGAATTACTGGACAGCAACTCTGCTGCCATATTACCAATGCCTGGAGATGAATGGGCCTTGTGGTGTGCTCTTGAAACGGGCTTGGTCACAGAGGGTGGAATTGGAGGGTTGGATGGTGGCAGTGGACTGTCATCATCTGAGATAGTTGCTGAATGAAATGGCCTTTCCCTTGTGAAATTAGGGTGTTGGGAATATCCGGATAGATAATGAACAAAAGCAGACATATACATATAATGCAAGGAATGCCTAGCAGCAAACATGCTATCCCACCCTTCTCCTTCCATTGCTCATATGTGCTGTAGGTCAACATGCCCAGTACTTTCCCTGCTTGATGAGCCCTATCATATCTGGTGGAAAAAGTCTCTTCAGACATATCAGGATCCCCACCATTTCCTGTCCAGGAATCAAACTCAGTTATGTGTTTGTAGGTCTTCTTCAACCTCTCAATTTCCCCTTGATTAATTCCCAGGTATGCCCAGGAAATAGCTCAGCCTGAAACTAAATGGGGAGTTAAACATCAATATAAAAAAGATAGATATTTACATACCTTTTTGAACACATGCTTGGGATTTTACTCTAGTTTCTCAAAAAAGCCATCATCTTCAGCAGCTAGGAGGGCCTCCAGAAGTAGTGTGACATCAGCTGGAGTCCAGTACACCCCAACTTTATTTTGGGCAGCCACAGATACTCCAGAAATGGAACTCATCTTTTTGCCCTTCTTCTTAGTGGGAGAAGGAGGAAGAAGATGGGAGACATGGCTCTCTGACATTTCTTGGATGTTGACTGAGCAAGAGTAACAGGGGTCAAAGAGGAACTGGTCCCAGCTGGCAGTGGAGAAGGGTAAAATGTCTGTATCTTCTGGATAAGCTGTGAAACATAAATAAGATATAACTCTTACTGGCTGATTCTTGAATAGACAGGCTGTAGCAGTGATTGTAGGGATCCCTGTGTCTGATGGATACAGGATGTGAAAACATCAATAAATAATGTATGGTTGCTCACCACTGAATTCTGGGATGGAACATAAGACTCTGACACATCAGAGAGTAGAGTCATGTTACTAAAACAATGTCAGTACCCCTAGTATTTTTCTTTGCTTTTTTTCTGAATTTATATAAACAACCTACTATGATGGGCAGCACTTTACACTCCCCCACATGTCCTTGTGGAGTCCAGGTAAAGTCCCTGCACTCCAGGGACTGTCCAGGTTCAGTCCAGGCACAAGCAAGGTCATTGTAGGGAGTCCAGGTTCAGTCCTTGTGGAGTCCAGGTAAAATATATATTTTGCAAAAACAGTGTTTAGACACATTTTTTACATTCTCCTGATGCTCAATCTAGTTAGTGTACATGAATGTGATGTTTTGCATGTCTTGGATGCTAAATTTAAGTGACCATGTAGCAGGACTTATATATGTAAGTCTCTGTGGACTCCATGTAGACTCCTGACATTTTGGTCATTGTAACTAACAAATACAAATACAAATATAATTACAGGTTTTCATCACCTTCACCAACCTCATCCTCATCACTTTCACTACCATCTTCACTCTCCCTCTTCCTCCTCTGTCTCTTCAGGACTTGAATTGTATGATAAAACAGCATTGTATGCAAGAACCAGTTGAAATTCCCTGATTTCATCCTCTTCAGAATTGACTCAAAACCACCTAGCCATGCATTCAGTTGCTCACAAGCTTGAGTATTGAATGCTCTCTTATAATACAACTGTCCTTGTGCATTTCTGCCAGTAATGACCAAATTGGGTGCAGAGCCGTTCAGTGGTGCAGGATTGCACCATGTCCTACACAAATCATCTGTTGCACGATGGTTGAGGTAATGGTATGCATCAACAATAAATCTGCTTGTGTCTAGCCACTCCACCAGCCTAGGATCATTCACACATTTGCGCAACACCATGCAAGCCTTGTCAATGCAAATATATGCTGGTCTTTTGTCTTTGTCCTGGTATACTGATCCCAAGAATTTAAGTATGTTAGTTGGTGACTCAGACTTTGTAAATTTATCCCAAGCCACAACAACACCACAAGGAGCACAGATTGTTTCAACACAATATATTCTTGGTGCAGTGAAGCAGTCTCTGCCTCTGATTTCTTGTTCTTCATCATCATGAGGGTGTACCTGGTGAGGTGGATGAGGCATCTCAGGCACTGTATCATCAGGCCTTCTCAAAGCTCTTCTGTAGCCACCCATGACCTGTTTCCTATGATTCAATAGGTGCCTCCTCCACTTCCCTTGATGCTGTTCACATGCAAGTGTTCCTTCTACATTTGCATTTTGACAATTAGCAACATGGCATATACCTCCATATAAGAGTTCATGAAGTGGGCAGTAGACACCACCACGAGCATTTCCCAAGTCAGCATCACAACCTTCAAATGCACAGTGAGTATGTCCCATGACAATACCATCTACCACCACCATTTGCACTGGAGCAGCTTCTTCTTCCACTTGATCAATTTCTTGCATTCTTCCTCGATCATCATTTATTTGGTTTCTATCTTCCATTCCAACCATATCTGCTTCATTTGCATTGGCTTCTACAATCACATCTGCAGTGCTCCTATACTTTTGTGTACACTCAGAGCAGGAATGTTGATCACCAGACTTGATAATACCACCCTCCCCTAAGGCATTGAATGCCTCTCTGGTAACTTCATCAATTGCAAGGCCATCCATGATTGTCAAATTGGTGTCTGAAGCAGAGGCTATGAGTCGAATTGATTCCTGCACAAATGCTTGCCACACATGTCTCCTGCTTATATTTGCTCTGTTATCCAAATTAAAGGAATTATTCCAAAATTCTGCATATGCTGCTGCTGATGCATGAAAATTGTATATACCACTCAACACTGCATTGGAGAATGCCCTGTCCACCCATAGGTTTTGTCCAATTTTTATGTACCTTGCTGAGTTTAGATACACCCTTTCATGCTGGGCATGAGTTTCATGTTTTGCTCTTGCATGATCAGCATAATAAGTAGTCTTGCACCCCTTGCAGTGTCCAGAGAATAGTGGTGTATTGTCATACACTACAAAGTTTTTTATCATCCTTACAAGTGGTACATCCCTTGCTCTGGTCCACTGGTATAATCCCTTCTTTTGGCAAGCCTGTTTGGTACAGATTGGGGTATTTGGACACAAAGTATAAGCTGCTTGGATTTGTTTGTTGGAAACAGGCTTTAATTTGGCTCTGAATCTTCCTGACTTATTGAGTGGGTTTAAGCCTAACAGCCTTGCAAGGGCATCCAGTTTCAACCCAATTGTAATTATGGTCTTTTGTTCTGATCCTTCTGCATCCATGTCTGACTCTTTCAATAGGGAGGCATTTTCTTCTTCCAGCCTTTGTTTCACTGTAGTTGCCAATCCTCTGATCCAGCCAGTGACTAATGTACTATGTTCTTTCACTTGTGCAGCTCTTTGGCTGAAATGCAAGTTCAAAAGGTCTGTATTCTCAGTGATAGTGAAAAGCAACATTAACACTGTTGACAGTGAGACAGTTGAATCAAAATTTTCTTGAATGAACTTGGTGATTTGTAAGAAGGGAATATCTGGGAAGGACTGTTGTTCAATGGGGGCTGCAGCAACCAAGGGCAGACTTGAGATGATCTCCAGCCAGATCCAGAGCACCAAAAACTTGAAGAAAGAATCAAAGATGATAGAGAAAAAACTTGCATATTGATTACTATACACTTCCAGACAGATAACAACACTGTTCCACCTACTTATGCTTCTTTGACTTCTTACCCTCCTCAGAACCTTCTTTGGCCTTATTGCCAGAATCTTCTTTGGCTTTCTTCCCCTTCCCCCTAGTCACCTGCTGCCTTCGTGCCTTTTCCTTTGTCAAATCAGAAAATGTATAAGATAACATTGCTGTTCCCCAGACATCTTCATCAGCTGGACCATCCTTTTCATCCTCCAACCACTCTTGAAGCACAGGATAATGTGCAATGTCATGGAAAGCTGGAGTCATGTAATGATGCCAGTAACTTTTGGAAACAAACAATTCTATAATATTTGTGGCACTGGGCTTCTTAATATCATCAGGCCAGGTTCCATCTTTAATCATCTGCCTAAGGGTGTCCTGGGCAATGAGGCATGCTTTGTACTTGGCATAGTTTAGTTTCAAACCTGGATTCTTTTGTGTCTGAGCAAGATGCTCAGGGACTTTAAGAATAGCAATGAGCTCATTTTTTGACAAGTCCCCTTGCTTTGTGGCAGCTTTGCTCAAAGGGACAGCAGGAACAGGTTGTCCAACAGGTGCTGCCAAGATATCCTTCCCCTCAGCACAAATAGCAAGTGTCAGCTGACCATTGTCAGTTACCCATGAAATATCCTCATCTTCTTCAACAGCATGATTGAATCGACCTTTGAGGTCCCAATTGCCTCCTTCATGAACATAAATTCGATAATTGTTGTGTCTCACAGGAGAATAATTTCTGCCCAGCCTTTCCAAAACTGGTCCCAAGCTGGATTCAGCCCTTGTGCTGAAAGTAAAAATGGCCTTATGCTGTGATGGTTTGAGTGCAAGATCAGAGAATAGTTTGACAGTTCCTTTGGCAGGTATAGCAGGTTCCACCAAGTCATCTGCATCAGGCAGATTGAGTACATTGCCTATTGCCCTACCCCTCAATATGCCTCCTGTGACTCTAGAAGAACCCTCAGGAGGAGGGGAGGCCATATCAATATCTCCACTAGCCCCAATAACCCCAGTTCTGTCAAATCCCAAATCATCCAAGGCAGATGCAATCTGACCAGATTCCTCCTGGTCATTCAAAATATTATCATGTTCCACTTCTTCAATATCTCCCAATGGGTTCTCCTCATCTACTTGTTCAGATTCTGCAGGGACATATTCATCAGTAGTATGACTGTTGGCATCACTTTCACTGCCATCTGTTTCACCTTCCTCCTCATCTACCTGATGTTCACGAAATTGCCTGGTTAGAGTGGCAGGACTGTCAGCAAGAGGGGCAGAGAAGGGCAGGTAATGGGTACTGTGTTTTCGAGCTGGGGGAGCAATTGAGATATTCTTCTTTTGTAGTATCTCTTCTGATCTATAAGGATTCTGTTAGCCTAACAATTACCTTTTATTTATTTCATACCTTGTTGTTTTCTTTGTTTCAATTTTCCTGTTGTTGGGGATGATCAGGTACAGTGAGGTTGACATACAGTGAGGTTGACATCAAATAATTTATACACAGTACAGGTACACAATACATAGTATATAATATAAGGTGAGGTGGAGTGGCGGCAGGTGGTGAGGTGGTGGCAGCAGGTGGTAGTGGTGGATGACATGGGCATGGGCAATTTGACGTGGCGGCAGGCGATTCGGGGGTGGCGTGTTGCAGTGGGCGGTCGGGTGGTGAGGTGGAGTGGTGGCAGGTGGTGAGGTGGTGGCGGTGGTAGTGGTGGATGACGTGGGCGTGGGCGATTTGACGTGGCGGCAGGTAGGTATGGGTGGCGGCAGGCAATTTGGGGGGGTGGCGTGTTGCAGTGGGCGGTTCAGTGGTGGTAGGTGGTGAGATGGATTGGGCGGCAGGTGGTGAGGTGGTGGCGGTAGGTGGTAGTGGTGGATGACGTGGGCGTGGGCAATTTGACGTGGCGGCAAGTGGTATGGGTGGCGGCAGGCGATTTGGGGGGGGTGCGTGTTGCGGTGGGCGGTTCGGTGGTGGTTGGTGGGCGGTTCCGTGGGCGTGGGCGATTTGACGTGGCGGCAAGTGGGTATGGGTGGCAGCAGGCGATTTGGGGTGGCGTGTTGTGGTGGGCAGTTCGGTGGTGGTTGGTGGGCGGTTCGGTGGTGGTAGGTGGTGACGTGGTGGCGGCATGTGGTGGCGGTGGGGGCACGGGTGATTGGGCGATGGTGTATGGTTCGGTTTGGTGGCGGTGGGTGGGCACGGGTGGTTGGGCGGTGGTGTAGGGTTCAGTTCGGTGGCAGGTGGATGGGGGGCGATGAGCGATTTGGGGTGGGTGGTGGCGATTTGGGTGGGTGGCGGTGATTTGGGGTGGGCGATGGGCGATGGGCGATCCGAGGTAGGGGCAAGGGTGGGGTAAATTAATGAGCGACAATGAAAGAAAAAGAGAGAAATCACTTACCAAGATGTGGGGGCTTTCGTCGACGTCCCACAGCTCCCGAAGCCTGCGCGGCAGATGCTTGGCTATTGTCGGCATCGTCAGTTGCTTGAAAGAACAATAAAAAAAGAAAAAACCTGTTGTGGATCATTAGTCGATAGAAAAAAAAAGTACCGCGCGCTACGCACTGTTTGTTTCCTCTCTTTTTCGGTTTTTCCTCTTCTGAATCCTTGTTGTCCAAATCCCCATCCTTGTAGCCTTCACTGTTATGTTTTTCCTCCTCTTGCTCCTCGCGGCGCTTCTTCGAGACCTTGATCGATGTCTGGGATAGCGCGGACATTGTGCACTTGCGACCGCGGCGGGTCTTCCTGGGTGACAACGGAGCTGCGCGGGGTGGCGATCGCATGGTGTAGGCTGGATGGGCAATGAGCGTTGGGCGGTTGCGGGTGACGTGGCTTGTGTGTGACAGTGATGCGTGATGTGTGACGAACCACCAAATGAGTGACGGCGCAGTGACAGGATGCCAATACGTGACATGCGCAGTGACGGCGGTGACAGACTGTGACGAGTCTGTCACATGTGAGTGACAGCTTCAGCAATAGTGTCTCACATATTAGCAGTGCCTGGACTCCAGGGAGTCCCTGCCCAGTCCAGGTGCAAGGACTCCTGGAATTGCAGGACTAGTCCTCGCAAAATGCAGGGAAGTCCAGGCACAGTCCAGCACAGTCCAGGTCCATTTTGGCTGGGGTTGCCTGCCAAACCATGATATGTGGAAATGCAAGGACAGTCCGGGCACAGTGCCTGGAGTCCACGTGGACTCCACGAGGACTACGTGGGGAGTGTAAAGACCCATGATGGGTCTAATGCCATAAAGTAGTCAAAGCTATCCATGACTTAATAAAATGTTTCTGTAATGACAGAGGGAGCTAGATGCTTGATTATAAGTAAGTATGATGGGGGAATGAAAAAGGTATGATCATTGCTGTACAAGGATACCCATCTAACATGAGGATAACATGCATCAAAATTTTGATGTGCATGATGTATTGTCACATCACACTCGGCCTGTTGCAGCCAGCCAAGTCAAATCTCCCACACCCCCACTAACCCTACTCACTTAGCCCTTAGCAATCACACCCTGCACAGTGAACTCAAACTCATGAACTCACAAGAGTAAGAATTGAGAGGCCCTTTTCAAGGCCAGGAATGCATGGGAAGCAGATGAAACCAGTGGTAAGTAGCTATCTGTCCATAGATGTGCAATCTCATTATATTCCCACATCCCTAGATTTCTGACCATATTCACACACCCCTGTTGTTCCCATTCACCTCCATGTTTCTGTTGTTCTAACTGTGTCCCACCCCTCTCTTTCTTACCACAACCCTGCCTGCATTCCTACCAATTTCCCACAGCCCATTCCTACCATGCTTTTCCCACCAACTTCCACACCTCTATTGTCACATCTCAACCTTGAGATGATCATGTGGTTGGTATAAATAGATGGTGGTCTGATAAGGAAGATGTTTATAATATCCCAGTCTTGACCAGTTTGGCATTTCATCAAAAATAAGTAAGTTATCCATGCAAAGATATTTTATATACAAACTCAATCTTCTTCCTCTATGTCTCAGTCTTGACCAGGTTTGGAATTTCATCAAGAATAAGTGAGTGATCCATGCAAAGATATTTTACCACTACAAAGGAACTACAAATAAATAAGTACATATTCAATCTTCTTCCTCCATTTCCTCTGCCTCTATCCCCTTCAATTCTTGACTTTCAATGACACGTTTTGTGTGGTAGTAAAGCATGGCATGTAAAAACCAGTTAAAATTCCCAGAGGTCATCCTATTCAGTATCTTCTCAAATCCACCTAGCCATGCATTCAATTGTTCACATGCTTGTGTATTGAAAGCACGCTTGTAATACAATTGTCCTTGAGCATTTCTTTCTGCCACAACCAAGTTGGGTGCAGAGCCATTCAAGGGAGCAGGATTGCACCAAGTCTGGCACAAGTTATCTGAGGCTCGGTGGTTGACATAGTGGTAAGAGTCAACTATAAACCTTGTTGTATTCTTCCACTGCTCCCAGCTACCATTTATTAAGCAAGAACGGAGAATCATGCATGCCTTATCAATGCAGATGTAGTTAGGCCTTGATTCTGCAGTAGGATAAACACTCTCTAAGAACCGCAGAATGTTGGCAGGTGACTCTGACTTTGCAAATTTGGCCCAAGCAATCACAACTCCACATGGGGCACATATGGTTTCAACACAGTAGAATCTGCGAGGTGTAAAATTATGTCTTAGCCTTTGTGTTGGCTGAATGACATCATGAGGCTGTACATTTGCAGATGCTTCAGGTAGCCATGGCTGCCTCTCATCTGGCCTTCTTCTGAGTGCTCTTCTGTAACCTCCTAATGTCTGCTGTCTGTGATTCCTAATATATCTCTCCAGATACTTCCATGCTGTCCACATGCCTTTATGCCTTGTATTTTAGGATTTGAACAGCCTGAGACATGGCAAATTCCACCATAAAGATTCTCATGATATGCACAATAAACACCCCCACGTGCATTCTGCAGGGCACTAGTGCAATTCTGATAAGCACAATAAGTATGGCCAATAACTATGCCATCCATCACAACCAATTTCACAGGAGCATTGTCATCATCATCATCCTCATTATGAATTGATACTTGTTGGTTTTCTGGATGTACCCTAATGTTATCCATCCCCAATGTTGCTGATCCATCATTTTCTGTTATGACATCAGCAGTACTTTTATACTTCTGTGTGCATTCAGTGCATGCATGATGTTCAGCAGCCCTAATAATCCCATTCTGCCCAAGGATGTTGAATGCTTCTGATGTCACCTCATCTATTGAAAGCCTATCATCCAGGACAACATTGGTATTTGACTCTGATGCAATGAGACGAATAGATTCTTGGACAAAAGCTTGCCAAATGTGGCGCCTTGTGACTGCTCTTACTTTCTTAAAAGCATCATTCCAGAAATCTTTGTAGGCTGCTGCAGATGCATGAAAGCTATGCATACCACTTAGCACAGCAGTGGTGAATTTGCAGTCAACCCATAAATTCTGCCCAATTTTTATAAACCTAGCAGTATTGAGATACACCCTTTCATGGCCACCCTCACTCTTGGGTGCACTCTCATGATCCATGTAGTATGTTGTCTTGCATTTTTTGCAATGTCCAGAAAGAACTGGTACATTGTCATGATTGTTGAAGTCCTTGATTAATGACACAAGTGGAATATCTCTTTTCTTTGTCCATTGGTACAGAGCAGCATCATTGCACATGGAGGTCTGACATACAGCCACTCCAGGGCAAATGCAATGGACAGGTTCCAGGTTCCTGTGTGAGACTGATTTCAACTCCCCTTTAAATTCACCTCTAGCATTAGATGGATTTAATCCTAGAAGTATGGCTAGAGCCTCAGCTTTGAAACCAAGTGCAATGCTAATTCCCTTCTCTGACATTTGTGAATCTGAGTCAGATTCTTTCAACAGATGTGCTTTTGTCTCTTTCAGCCTATCATTCAATACATCCCCAAGACACCTGATCCAACCTGTTGCTGCTATGGTTTTTTCTTTCATACCAGAAGCACTCTTCTGACGGAAGTGTAAACTGAGAAGATCAATATTTTGAGTGACAGTAAAGAGTGTCATTAAGACTGTTGACAATGCCACACTGGAGCTGAAATGATCCTCCACAAATTTGTTAAACATCTTGAAGGTTATGTTGGGAATGGACTCTCCTCTTGTGCAGCAACACCAGGAAGATGACAGAGGAGTAATATCACTGTCAATAACCAGCTGACTTGATAGGCACATTCAAACATAAGGTAATTTCTAAATTGACATTATCATCATTCAAGGCATTTGCATATATCAGGTACATGTTGTGGCTTACTTATGTCTCTTGCTCTTCTTTGACTGACCTGTACCTTTGGTCCCAGAACCCTCACTCCTCTTAGCTTCCTTCCTTCTCTTCTCTTTTTCCACCCTACTGTTATTCCTCCTTTCTTTTACCTCCTTCAGCTCAGAAAATGTATAAGTCAACTTGTCCTTGCCCCAAATATCCAAGTTAGTGGGGCAGCCATCCTGTCCTTCTAGCCACTCCTTGATGTCTGGATAATTGTTTATGTCACAAAAAGCTGGTACCATATAGGTAAACCAAGTTGTCTTGGATGCAAAGAGATGAATGATTGAACCACTTGTTGGTTTCTTTCCTGGCCAAGTCCCAGCTTGAAACTTCTCATTCATATTCTGCTGGGCTTCTAGGCATGCTTTGTACTTCTCATAATGTTGTTTAATCCCAATATTCTTGGAATCTGTCACCAATTTCTCATTGATATTCAGAAGGGCAACAAGTGCCTCTTTAGAGAGCTCAGCAATGGCTTGGCCATGTGTAGGCCCAGAAACAGATGCAGAAACAGAACCAGATGCAGATGCAGAAACAGAGGCAGATGCAGATGCATGGGCATGGTCACTGTGGCCAGCTCTTGGGATATCCAGGGGGTTATTAGCATTCTGTTGTTCTCTGAGATGGAGTGGTTTTAAAATGTAATTTCACTCACAACACAAAGAGTCAAGGATGGCCTTCCATCTTCATGGGTCCATTGAACCTCATCATCATCTTCCAGGGCAATGTCATATTGTCCTTTCATGTTCCATTGCCCATCTTCAAGGACTAGAATATGTTGTCTCTCTCCTGATTTTATCAATAAATGAGACATATAAATATAATCAGACTTACTTTCAATGGGAGAATAGCGCCTAGCCAACTTTTTGAGTACAGGGGAAATAGTAGGCACCACCTTTGTTTTGATGATTAATGGCTTGAGGTTGGCATCTGCATCAGCTAAGCTGTTGAACAGCTTAACCACCCCCTCCTGCTCCTCACCAACCATAGGCAACTCCTGGGCATCCCCATAATTAAAGGTATTTCCAATTGCTTTACCTCTTAGAATACCACCAGATGTGTGAGATGAACCTTCAGGTGGGGTGGGGAGGCCATTGGAATATCTTTGAGTAGTCAGACAACTGATCAAGTGTTCAGGGAATAAACTTGCCTTCATCAAATACATTTCCTGCACCTGCCTTATCTCCACCAGTGTCCACAACTGCAGAGACTTCCTGCTCCTAATTTGTCAATGCAAGAAATTGCAGTTCATATTATCACACCCACCTTTGCTTTCCCTTTCTCAACCATAGCCTGCTCCTGGTTTTGTCAGTGGCAGTAGATCATGTTGGCAGTAGACTTACCCTTCCCCTCTCCTTTCTCTCCACCTACAGAATTCTCCCTCTCCATGTCTACCTGTGTTCCAATCTCCTGTTTCTAATTTATTCAGTACTTTACACTCCCCCCCCTTTCCGTGTGGAATCCGCGTGGAATCTGCGGATTCCTTGTGGATTCCGTGTGGAATCAGGTGTCATTACATTAAAATGTAATGAATGACTTGGCTTACATAAGCATTCCGTGCGGAATCCACAAGGAATCCGCACAGAATGATTCCATGTGGAATCTATTACAACAACAAGTAACAAATAAATGTTTATGACTAACTACAAAACAGTCTGTGACTGGAGGAGCCTAGACCAAGTTTCATTTCATTTATACAGGTACGTTTTGTTACAATAATCAGATCATTACAGTCACTTGTTTGTTACTATCAATCATCACAGCCAACTACCCACTACTATCACCATCCCCACTACTCACTATCATTACTGTCAGATTCACTATTTTCAGTATAATCCTGCATGTTTTCCTGCCTTTGCAGAACCTTGACAGTATGATAGGATATCATTGTGTGCAGGAACCAATCAAAATTTTCAGGTGTCATCCTCCTTAGCATTGATTCAAATCCACCTAGCCATGCATTTAATTGCTCACAAGCCTGAGTATTAAATGCATGCCTCTGATAGGGCTCTCCATTATCATTGGTACCTGTGACAACTAGGTTGGTGCTAAACCATTTGATGGGGATGGGTTGCACCATTTGCGGCAAAGTGTTACGACCTTACGATTTTCTTGCGATTATTTCATATTTTTATCTATTTTCCTTGAGGCCCTATGGATGCCTAGGTATACAGGACTCGTAGGCGCCAACCCCTATGTCAAGGCGCCCATCGGTTAGGTCAGCAATCAGTCAGCCAGGGGCTGTGCTGATAGAAGACAATAAGGACCGGATGGGGACGCGGTATCGCGGGAAGGTGTAGATAGTCGCCATGGTTTTGTAGCTGCGCGCGCATAGCCCTAGGGGCATGAGGCTGCTGCGCACAGACCATGGTTGGGGTATATAAGGTGGTGCGTTGTAGGTAGGAGTCTCTAAGACTCTAGATAGTTTCCTCTCACCCAGGTCACTACTCTACTGTGTCATTAGTCTTGTCTCAAATCTATTCTTCTCTTGAGGCTTGTGGTTGTGTGTGGGATTAGTCCTAACATAATCTAGAGTCTTTACTACCACACCCTTCGTTGTCTGACACAGCGCCGAGCACGTCTTGCTCGCTGTTGCTCACAGCGTCGGAGCGATCCATAAAAAATCTATTCGTCTGACAGGGCGCTCGTTGCACCACGAGACCGTCCTCAGCCTCGATTTGACAGTCAACAACGTGGTCACAACTGACTGCGGGACCATTCTGTCTACACAAAAGTTCTGAACGAGAGTAACGGCGTGCTGGGTTGTGGACCAGGCAGGGTTGCCCCGGGCAGTTACATCAGGACTTTCAGAAAAGCGCAAGGAACGCGCGAAGACAATCAACTGTGGTGACCTGTATCAAGGCATACAGTCTCTGAATACCAATCACGTATCAGATCTATTGATCTGAGCACGAGGACATCAGAGTGAAGCGCCGGGCAGCACTGCTTTTGGTCTATTGGTGGAATTAAATCGAACACTTGAGTGCGGGTGCGTTATTGACCGCATCAGGCAGTGATTGCGTTAGGAAGCGCAGTTACAGAAGAAGAGGCGACATCTCCCTACTTGGGACGTCTTACCGATTTTGGAACAATCTTGGATCTGGGATCCGAAACTATGGAACTTTCGTTCAACTACGTTTTGCCAAGGGCAGCAATGTCCTTGATGGAGATCGGAATCGCTTTCAATCTAGAATGGGCGGCGGGGTGCCCTTTGCCCCACAAACGAACCGAGTCAGCCAAGCCGGTCAACTACCGACAAAACGATGCGCACGTCCGCGCATGGTACTACTGGCGCAAGGAGCAGCGCCGTCTAGAAAAGCTCAGGCTGCGCAGGGCCGCTTATGAACGTCAGGTGCTCGAGGAGGCGGCATTCCACGAGCAAGAAGAAGCATGGGAAATTCTCATGCAGGAAAAGCGCGAGGCGCTGCAACAAAAGAGAAAGTTCCAGCAGATGGAACAAGAATTAGAAATGGATCGACGAGTGCTCGAACAGGTGTTGGAGCAGCTCGTGGACCAACCAGACGTCAGGGAGGTGGTGTTCGATTCACCGTCCAACATGCTATTGCTTCTCCAAGGGTTTAATGTGTTTACCCTGAAACACGACGGTTTGGTTCTAACGGCCAAAGAGCGGAACAAGTTGATGCATGCCTCGAATGGCAACATCAAGGTTAAGCACTCAGGCCGAATGACGCGATACGCCCCCTACATGTACAAGTGGAGGAAGGGTCCATCAAGCTCATGTCCAGCTACGGAGCCCAACTCCCTGGAAAGTCACACAGGGCCCAACAACGATGGAGTCATGCTCCCGGAATGGGAGGATTTCATGGACCTACACTTGGCCGACTGGGGAATCCGGACCAAAAAGGAGTACACGGAGCACTGTGTCATGACCTGTTCTTAACCGTCAAAATCTCTAAGACATTTTTATTCTTTTTCTTGTATTTTACAATAGCTGTAGCCAAACATCTTAGTCAGGTTGGCGTCTATCTTATCTAGTCAGCGCTAAGATTAGATTAGATTAGATAACGATTAGATTAGATTACGGACTACCGGACCGATGACTCATGAACTATGACTCAGGCTTACCAATGCGCAGCAACGGGGCCGATTATGTTATCTCTTTACTCATACTTACTCAGCGTAGCTACTATTATTAGAGTGGTGCACAGACCACCCTTGTAGTATATAAACTGAGCAAGATAGCACCCAGAGTCCTCAGTCGAGTTCTCTCGGGTTTCATCACTACCCTCATCTCCTCTACTCCTAAGTCTATTGTTGGGGCCCTAAGCCGTCACGGCAAGGGTAGTCCTGATAACTGGGTGGAAAACCAGGAACGGGTCGTGTTGCCTGGGGTCCCAACGAATGAGGATCGCCCAAATTATCACTGGCGGAAACCAGGGTACTGCTACATGTACCTGTTCAAACCGGAGTATTACGATCTGTATCACTGGCCCGCATGGCCCACAGTCACCGAGATTGCTTCATGGAACACCGAGCTCCAAAACCCTTTCGCTCGATTCAGTCTACAGGACAATTGCCAACGGGACCAATTTCATGTACTCGAAGAGTTCATGATCCGGATAGAGGACGGCGATGATATTTGGGACTGGGGCAGTATTGACGAAATGATCGCAAGGGGCACCTACAACAAACGAGCGCGTTGGGGTGGCAAGGGCTTCTTCTGCCGAAACAAGAAAAAGAAGAAGGCCCGTTCCTACACTGGGTCAACCCTGTCCATCAAATGCGAGGGTGGTGACGCTGAGTTATCCAGCGTCCCTGTACGTGTTAGCAAACCCAATCCCGTGTTGTACCTGATCACTGGATCTACGCCACCAAGGACCTTGAAACAGTCCACACCACCTCCGGTTCCGCCCAAGGTTCCCACATACGCTGAGGCCATCAAAGCCAAGAAGGCGGAGTTCAACGCAATTATGCGTACCCGCGGCGGCGATTGGAACTGGCATGATGGACCAGTTACAACGGCGGAGGACTGGATGATAGAAGCGGGACCGAGTAATTTGGATCAGGCACAAAAGCGGCGGGAAATAGATCATTGGCGTCAGACCGTAGCAAACAAAGTAGAGCACGCCTATCCGTACCCTGTGGCTCGATATAGTAGTGAAATCTTACACCCGGACATCCCGGGATTCTGCTATTTGGTGATGTTTAAGAAACAGCACTGGAATAAGTTTGAATGGCCGGCATACCCGCAGATACAGGAGATCTATCAGTTCAACAGTCGTATGAGGGACTTGCAGGCAAACGTGAGAGCCCAAAAAACTTATGGACGCGAAGGATGCATCCATGTGGAACGCGTGTCTCAGGGACTCAATGCATGGACTCAGATGGAGGACTGGATCCTCAAAGGGTATGGTCGCTACCATGTCGGTGCATTTCAATGGACGGTTCAGATGGCTATAGGACTGAGGGACTTCCTAATCGGATATACACAAGTCATGCCACATCCTTTACTGCCGCAAATTCCTTTGACTGGAACAAACCAGGATACGGTAGCACAAAGGCAACAGGAGATCGATGACATCGAGGAATCACGGATGGCAACAGTTAATGGCTTCGGGCAACTCCTCACCAATGTCCTGGAAGAATGGCAACGCACGCATCCGCGACCGTCGCCGGCTCCATTAACAAAAGCCGAGATGCCAGATCACTTCGAAGGTGATCCGAGTCAAGTGGATAACTGGTTATGGACAATGGAGGTTTATTTCACATTGGCACGGGAAATGACAGTCCGGCGGCGCATAGTGATTTGCTTATACCGTACTAGGAAAGGAAAAGGGAATCGCGCAGGAGAATGGGCAGGAGTTAAGCTTCAAGAAATCCAGAAAGCGGACGAGGAATATGAAGCAAAGCATGCTCGTATCCCTACCCGCTACCCTTCGGACTTGACATGGAGGGAAATAAATAACGGACATAGATTACCTCTGCAGCCGGAAGACCAACCTTTACAATGGACATGCCCACCCAATATCAATAAATATCCATGGGTTACCTGGGCAGCATTCAAAACAGAAATGCATGAATTTTTCATGTCTACGGAAACTAAGCAGCACGCAACAGATGACTTAATGAAACTGGAACAACGAAATACTCCAATTGAAGATTATATCATTAAGTTCAACGCATTGTCGCCATTGGTTGGATGGGGGGAGAACGCTCTCAAGGATCATTTCCTCAATAGGATTAACCCTGCACTGGGTGGAGAGTTAATCAGACACGGAAACTTGGCAGATGACGCGTCCTTGAAAGCAATTCAAGATAGGGCTGTGCAGTTAGCACGGATATACCGCAGGGCGAAAGAGGCATACGGCGAAAAGAAAAGCCGTAATGAGTACAAAGAGACACCGGTGGCCAAAGAAAGTAAGGCACCGATTCAGCACAGCATGCCCACCATGGCAACGTCTAGCAGAGATCCTAACGCAATGGATGTTGACAAGGCGAAACGACGGACGGGAGCATGTTACAATTGCGGCAAAGAGGGTCACTTTGCCAGGGACTGCCCGGAACCAAAGTGGTTCAATAGGAAGGAGAAAGGAAAAGGCCGTATTCGGGAATTAAAGGTGGAAGAGCTCACTGAGGAGCAATGGAAGGAATACGGCAAGGAGAAGGGTTTTGGCGACAGCCAGTAGGCAAGCGCTCCGCGCTGCTGGCTGATAGAGTTTTGATCTCGGACAAAGATTCTTGTATTAGTGTACCAGAATTGTTATATGAATGTTCATCATATGTCCACCGAATCAGAAACTTGAGTGTGAGCGCAAAACCTCGGATAAAGACGTGGTCACCCGCATGGGTGTTGAGAAGAATTTGGCAACAGGACAAAGACACTGCAGTGCAGTGTCTGAAAGAATGGGTTCATAATAAACGCCTGGATGAAGCAACTGAAAACTTGGTTAAAGAGTTGAACCAACAATCAGAAGCAGAGGCATTATGGAACCTGACAAAGTTAAGGCAGAATGTCGTCAAAGCTACGGGGCGACAGGAAATGAATTTGAAAGGAACTATCATGACCATGGACACGGGGGCGCAAATAAATATTGTTGCGCTAGTAGATTCGGGATGTACAGGGTCGTGTGTTAGTACCGAGTTTGTGGAACGACACAAACTCAATAAACGAAAACTCCTTCGGCCCATGCCGGTGTACAATGCGGATGGGACAAGGAATGCATTAGGTAGTCTGGAGTATATGGTCCAATTCAAACTGCGAATAGGGAGTCATGAGGAAGTCATCGAATGCGGGGTTGCCGGACTGGGAAAAACAGACATTTTCCTAGGACATGACTGGTTACAGCATCACAATCCAGTAATGGATTGGAAAAAACAGGAAGTACGATTTACTAGGTGTCCAGGGACGTGTTGGGATCGTTCCCATGTTGAAAATCCGGAAGACAAAGTGGACCCCATGAAACCGCTCGAGGACGGAGAAAAACTCCTAGCAGTACATATCGGAGAACCAGAGTTGAAAACTCAATCTGTTGCCACAGATATAGCAGCAAAAGAGGCAAAGGCGGCAACAAAACGTTCATTGGAAGAAGTGGTGCCGAAACATTATTTGGGACATTGTAAGGTTTTTGAAAAGGAAACGTTTGATGAGCTGCCACCGCGACGCCCTTGGGATCACGCAATTGAACTAGTACCTGGTTCAAAAGTGGTGGATTGTAAAATATACCCACTAAATAGGGACTAGCAAGCGCAACTAGACGAATTTCTTAAGGAGAACCTGGAGTCGGGACGTATTCAGCCTAGTAAATCCCCGATGGCATCACCGTTCTTTTTGTCAAAAAGAAAGATGAAAATTGCGACCGGTGCAAGATTACAGCGGTTAAATGAGATGACAATTAAAAATCGGTACCCCTTACCACTTATTGGGGAATTAGTCGATAAATTGTCCAAAGCCAAGGTCTTCTCGAAAATGGATATCTGATGGGGCTATAACAACGTCCGTATTAAGCAAGGCGATGAATGGAAAGCAGCCTTTCGGACTAATCGGGGATTATTCGAACCACTCGTTATGTTCTTTGGATTAACAAACTCGCCGGCAATGTTCCAAACAATGATGAACGACATCTTCAGGCAAGAAATCGCGGAAGGATGGGTCGTCATATATATGGATGACATTTTGGTATTCTCAAAGTCACAGGAGGAACATACTCAACATGTAAATCGAATTTTTGGCCAAGTTAGAAAACCACAAATTATCCTTAAACCGGAGAAGTGTTGGTTTGATCAACCACAAATCGATTTCCTGGGTTTGGTTATTAGTACTGACTCAATTCGAATGGAAAAGGGCAAGGTCGAAGCAATTGCATCCTGGCCGGAACCAACTTGTAAAAAGGAGCTGCAGCAATTCTTGGGCTTCATCAACTTTTACCGACATTTTGTACAAGGGTTTGCGCAGGTGGCTAAACCACTCACTAAGCTGACAGGCAAGGTTGACTGGTCGTGGACGGAAATCCAGTCTGTGGCCTTTCAGGGACTGAAAGACCTTGTGGCGAGGGAGGTTGTACTTAAAATTCCAGATGACGAGGGCCAATTTCGAGTTGAAGTGGATGCCTCAGATTTTGCTATTGGCGGAATTTTGTCCCAGCAAGGCAAGGACCAGCAATGGAGACCGGTGGCTTTTATTTCCAAGGCTCTCAATGATGCAGAACGTAATTATGAGATATATGACAAAGAAATGCTAGCGGTGATGCATGCATTTTACGAATGGTCTCATTACCTCAAAGGTGCTAAGGAAATAGTGGAAGTCCTGACAGACCATCAAAATTTGACGTACTTCCGGAAGTCACAGAATCTAAATCGAAGACAGGCACGATGGGTTACAGATCTGCAGGAATATAACTTCGTCATCAAGCATCGATCAGGAAAGTCCAACTCAAAGGCAGATCTATTATCTAGGCGAGCAGGACATGCAAGAGGGCAAAATGATAATGAAGGTGTCATTCTCCTGAAAGAACACCTGTTTGTACGACTTCTAGACGATGACCGGGCTGTAGATGAATTGTTAAAAGATGTGGCAAAAATTCCAAAACGACAATGGGAATCTCAAGTGCGTGAAGGATTGGAAAAGGGAGATCCAAACTATGCCATTGACAAGGGAATAGTACAATGGAAGGGACGGATTTATATACCTGCCAACAACCGACTACGAGGGGAGTTGATCGGACTGATTCATTCCTGGGGACATTCTGGGGTTGTCAAGACACTGGAATTAATAACGCGAGACTACTGGTGGCCAAACATGCGAAAAGACATTGAAAAATACATCCCTGGATGTGAAACGTGCCAACGCGCGAAACCTGATCGGCAAGCTAGGGCGGCGCCACTCCACCCGAATGAGATTCCTTCGGAGCCTTGGGAAATTATTTCCGTTGACTTGATTGGGCCTTTACCGGAATCAAAAGGTAACGACATGGTTATGTGGTAGTGGACCGATTCACAAAGAAGGCCTACTTCCTCCCGACAACGTCAACCATCACATCGCAAGGCGTGGCAGTCTTGTTTCGAGATAACGTATTCCGAGAGCATGGGATCCCCCGAAAAGTAATCAGCGACCGAGGACCTCAGTTTGTCTCTAAATTCATGGACGACTTATATGGAATGTTGGGCATCAAGGCGAACCGTTCTACTGCGTATCACCCGCAAACAGATGGACAAACGGAACGGGTCAACCAAGAAGTCAAGGAATTCCTGACCATGTTTGTAAACCACCGTCAAGACAACTGGAGTGATTGGTTGGCTGTGGCACAGTTCTGCCACAATGATCGGGTACACGCGTCAACAGGATACTCACCGTTCTTCATGAATAATGGACGCCATCCCAACAAGGGCTTAAACCCACTTCACACACCTACAGTAGTAGCAATTGAGGAACTTGCCAAGCAGGTCAAGGACATACATGCCAAGGCAACAGAGGCGCTGAATAAAACCGCTGAAATTATGAAAAAGCGGTACGATGAGAATAAGGCACCAGCACAAGAATACAAACCTGGCGACAAGGTTTATCTCAGCACAGAAAATCTGCCTACTATTTGCACTACAAAAAAGCTTGATGGCAAGTTTGTCGGTCCCTTGGAGATTGTCAAGAAGGTTGGCGCATCTGCGTACCAGTTGAAAATCCCGGCTTCATGGAAGGTGTATAATGTGTTCAACGAGATTCACCTCAAACCGTATAAGGAACCTGCTTTTCCCACTCAAAAGGATAAGGTAGCTCAACGAAAAGAGTTACAAATGTGGAAGAATCACAGGATGACGAATACGAGGTTGAAGAAGTCATGGACAGCCGAGTCAGTGACGTGGCGGTGGACACTTAGAATACCTTGTTAAGTGGAAAAATTATCCTGTAGAGGAATCCACTTGGGAACCAGCAGAGAACCTCGATAACGCTAAGAAGGAGGTTCAAAAATTCCACAAAGCAAATCCTAGCGCTCCACGATTATTTGGATGGGAGAATGGCAAATTTGAGCGAGAATACCTCGAAAAGTTAAAACGGAACTGGCAGCGGTGGAAAGGCGACCGCAAGTTGATTTATGATGAACTGGACATGGATCGGGCATTTGCAAGAGACATTGCAAAAATTCCCAAGACGATATCTTCGCACTGACTTCCCGGGACGTGAAGTCTTAAGGGGAGGGTCATGTTACGACCTTACGATTTTCTTGCGATTATTTCATATTTTTATCTATTTTCCTTGAGGCCCTATGGACGCCTAGGTATACAGGACTCGTAGGCGCCAACCCCTATGTCAAGGCGCCCATCGGTTAGGTCAGCAATCAGTCAGCCAGGGGCTGTGCTGATAAGAAGACAATAAGGACCGGATGGGGACGCGGGTATCGCGGAAGGTGTAGATAGTCGCCATGGTTTCGTAGCTGCGCGCGCATAGCCCTAGGGGCGTGAGGCTGCTGCGCACAGACCATGTGTTGGGGTATATAAGGTGGTGCATTGTAGGTAGGAGTCTCTAAGACTCTAGATAGTTTCCTCTCACCCAGGTCACTACTCTACTGTGTCATTAGTCTCGTCTCAAATCTATTCTTCTCTTGAGGCTTGTGGTTGTGTGTGGGATTAGTCCTAACACAAAGAGCATCTGTTGCACGATGGTTTGTGTAGTGATATGAGTCAACAATAAACCTGCTTGTCTGTCTCCATCTCTCCCAACTGTCATTGGCAATACTAGATCGCAACACAAGGCAAGCCTTATCAATACAAATATAGTCTGGTCTTGAGTCATCACTTGGATACACATGTTCTAAGAAGTCCAAGATATTGGTTGGTGACTCAGACTTTGCAAATTTGGCCCATGCCACAACAACCCCACATGGAGCACATATGGTTTCAACACAGTAGTATCTAGATGGCACAAAGGCATCTTTGTTGCTACTTGTGCCAACTTCCACATCATGTGGCTTTGCACCTGTTGATTGGCTTGCATCCATGGCCAAGTATCATCTGACCGCCTAATTGCCCTTTTATATCCATCCAGGTTCCTCTGCCTGTGGTTTCTCATATATCTGTCCACTTTCCCCAGGTCACACCCTTGCTCAATCCCATGTCGTCGCCATGACTCGCACCGGTCGCAGCCCAGCACCACCACCGTATCGCCACCCAAGTCGAGGAGTGGTAGGAAACAGGCCATATCAGCAGCATCTGACCGATCGGCCAAGAAGAGAGCCGTGAAGAAGCAGCGGAAGGATGCAGATGAAGAGGAGATCCCTGTCGCATCAAAGGGCAAGGGTATATGGTGCGTGGCTTTCTTTTTTTATCTAACAAACTCACTCATTTTGCAGAAAAACCTCTGCTGCCTGTACTCATGAAGACGAGGCAGCCTCTAGAGCTGAAACAAGCGGGGGCGCTCTCGCTGTGTAAGTACTTTCTCCTTTTTGTCACACCTTCCTCATGTTTGGGTTTCGAAAACACCTCCCCCGCCGTCACGACCTCGCAAACGCCGCCTCGCCCTTGCAAACACCGCCACGCCCATGTCGCCCTCCTACATCAACCATTGCCCTGCCCTCGCCACCACTGCACACCACTGCCACCTGACGCCGCCTCGCCCTCACAAACGCCATGTCGCCTCGCCCTCACCCTCCTACGTCAACCGTGGCCCCGCCGTCACGACCTCGCAAACGCCGCCTCGCCCTTGCAAACACCGCCTCGCACTCGCAAACACCACGTCGCCCTCCTACATCAACCATCGCCCCGCCCTCGTCAACCGTCACCCCGCCTCCTACATCAACGTCCCTCGCCCTCGCAACTCGCAAATGCCGCCTCGCCTCCTACGTCAACTGTCGCCCACCCTCGCAACCTCGCAAACGCCACCTCGCCCTCCTACGTCAACCGTCGCCCCACCCTCGCAACCTCGCAAACACCGCCTCGTCCTCCCAAACACCACGTCGCCCTCCCACATCAACTGTCGCCCGCCCTCGCAACCTCGCAAACGCCTCCTATGTCAAACGTCACCTCGCCCTCCTACATCAACCGTCGCCCCGCCCTCGCAACTTCGCAAACGCCGCCTCGCCTCCTATGTCAACCGTCGCCCCACCCTCGCAACCTCGCAAACACCACGTCGCCCTCACAAATGCCACGTCGCCCTCCTACATCAACCGTCGCCCCACCCTCACAACCTCGCAAACGCCGCCTCGCCCTCCTACGTCAACCGTTGCCCCGCCCTCGCAACCTCGCAAACACAAACGCCGCCTCGCCCTCCTACGTCAATCATCGCCCCACCCTCCTACGTCAACCGTTGCCCCGCCCTCGCAACCTCGCAAACACCACGTCCCCCTCGCAAACACCGCCTTGCCCTTGCAAACACCTACGTCAACCATCGCCCCACCCTTGCAACCTCGCAAACACCCAATGCTGCCTCGCCCTTGCAAAACTGCCCTTGCTGCCTATGTACCCTTTACTTATCACATATCTATTTATTTATTATAAAATATTTAAATGTAACTAATGTCTCCAGTGCCTTGCAAGTCCTTGAAAGCAGTGGTATTACTGTTGCTCCACCTGAGCGACCACGTTCAGCAATGGTTGCTTTTTTGAAGACCAAACCAAGTCAGTCAACAGGACGTGTGCGACGTACTCATGAAATGCAAGGTAATTATTATTATTAGTGCAAGTCAGTAGTACCTTCCACTAACACATTGAAGCCCTACCTTCTGAAGATGAGGGCAGCAGTGGGAGTGAGTATGAGCAATCCAGCAGCAGCAGTGCAAGTGAAGAAGAGGAGAGTGAGGTGAGCAAGAGTGCTGAGAAGAGTGAAAGTGAGGCAGAAAGTGGAAAGTCCAAGGTGACAGCCATATCCAGTTACATAAGGACTTTATTCATAGTTGGGCAGATTGATACTCCTGAGGAGAAGGAAGAAGCAGCCAACATAGTTGGATTGTCTCAGGTATGTTTTATGTATAAATTAGCAACATCCAGCCATAATTTGGTTCAGGTTACTATCTCACAGAAGGATAACAAGGATAATGGTGGAAATGGGGGATTTGAGGTATTTCTTATGATGTTGGCTTTTTAATAATCTTCTTGACATTGACAAGGTTGATGGGGGTTCCCCTGCCAATTTATTTGGTCAAGGTGAAGGTGAGTTATCTTAAAATCATTCAATAGCTAATTTATAGCTCACACAGCAAATCCTTCAGATCTTCAAGGTGCTTCTCGCACCACAGGAGGCCTTTTTCGTGGAAAGGCCCATGGTAATGTATTTAATGTTGGGGATGCTGAGGATGCTTTACAAAGTGACATTGGATCATTGGATGGGAAAATCAAGGTTTTCAGTCCTGGAGATGATCCTGCTTCCAAGAAGGCTCAAATGACAGTAAGGGTAAAGGTGAAGGGAACACTGACCCCAGTCCTGACTCAATTTGCAAAGCTCTATTCACCTGTCAAAAGTAAGTGGTTCATTCATTTCCTTTACCTGTCATAATCACTTTGTTTTACAGGTAAGAGGATCTTTGTGTATGAAGATGGTGATTGGAGTGTCAAAGGCAGCTTCAAGGTTGCAATGGAAGGTAATGATCCAATTTCCTGGGAAAGAGAAAGTGGGGCATATATCCTTTATGTTGCCTTGGTGTGTAACTGTTCATGTTCAAATAGAAATGTGACTGAAATTACTCTATTCAGGAGAATGAAAGTGAACTCACACCTTTGGTCACAGATTCTGAGGCCAAGTCATCTGGTGCTCCTGCACCTTCTCAGCCTGCTGTTCAGCCAGGTGCTGGCTACAAGAGGGAACTTGTGGTATTGTTAAACATCCCTAGCCACTTGCTCAGGGATGCTGCTAGCAAGACTGATGCAGGACTTCGCTTATATTATTCAAAATATCAGGCCTGCCTTAGAGCCCTGTCACTCTCAGAGAGTATGGCCACTACAGGTGGATGGGAGATAAAAAGGCCATCTGACACAGAAATTGTGGAGTTGTTTATTGGAAAAACCATGTGGCATGAGCACCTCAAGAAGCAATTTAGCAGAGTCCCAAAGTATCCTGAGATGCAACAGTGGTTGAATGATGAGGAGGATGCACTTCCAGATGTTGAGATTTGGGGGGAAGAGAAAACTTCACATTCCTTCAAAGACCTGAAGAACTGGTTGGATGAGAAGGATCAAAGAGCTAAAGCAAAGGGCAAGGGTAAAGCAAAGGAGGATGAGAATGACAAGAAGAAGAAGAAGAAGAAAGAGAAGAAGGATGACCTAAGCTCAAAGAAGCACTTGACTAGGAGCAAGGGAAAGATGTAAGCAGATATGTAAATGAATGGAGTTCTGTAGTTCAATGTAACAGTGTTGGCTTTCTTTTTAGACTATGCAGGTTGATGATTTTCATGTTCCAAGGTCTACATGAATTATGGGGATACTGGCCATGCTACTATTTATTCCCTTGGTCTCTGCAGCTCCAGTGAATGAGAGGCCATTCCCAGACATAACATTCAGGGCATTCAGCACTTTTATTGAGCAGAACTTTAGCTCATCAATTTCATTAACAAGTGTTCTTGTGATTTTGTTCAGCATAACAGAAAATGTGCAGCTGTTGAGTCTGCATGGGCGTCAGCAGAAAAAAAAGTTTATGAAAGAAAGGTCCACAACTGCCACTTCATGGATAAAAGCCCTTGCACGACCACTAAGGAAAAGGCTTGAACTAGATAATAATTATCTAATTGATGAGCAGGACATGGATGATGAGCAAATTACAGTGGCAGTGGCATTGCAACTTGATAAATTGGCCAAATTGCTCAAACTTTACCCATATAATAAGTCAGGTCATTTTACTGGCAAGCTAAAGCCCATCTCACACAAGGACATACAACCTATCCATGTTATATGTCCAGAAGCTGTTGTATGTGAGACGAATACATGCAAACCACATTCTCTTCCTATGTCTACAAAGATAAGAGACATACCTTTGGTCACTTTAGTCAAGGACTTTGGTGTTTATGAAGATGTGCAAGTATTATCTGGGCATTGTCAGCATTGCAAGACAACATACTATGCAGATCATGAGCGTACACCTTCAAATCAACCACCCCAGTATGATAGAGTGTACCTCAACTCAGCAAAATACATAAAGATTGGTCACAATTTCTGGGTTGATCGACAGTTTACATCTGCAGTTATGAATGGTGTATATAACTTTCATGCATCCACTGCAGCATATACAGCATTCTGGAATGATGTCTTTAGCAATAAGATTCATGGGGTCCATGTCTGACCTTGACTTGAGTATGAGAGACAATCTAGCCATTGATGAAGTGACAAAGGAAGCCTATCAAGTACTGGGAGAAGGTGGCTTGATTAGGGCAGCCAATGGGCATGCCTGTAGTGAATGCACACAGGAGTACAGGAGTGTTGGAGGTGCAGTCCAAGCAAGTGCATCACCAGTAAAAATGGTTGTATTGGATGGAATTGTAATGGGCCATACAATATGTGCATATAAAGACTGCACATCCAAGTTGCTGAATGCTCATGGAGGAGTATATTGTGCATTACATGAAGATATGTATGGAGCAGTGTGTCATGTTGCTAACTGCTCAAACATGAAGGTCCAGGGCACTTTGGCCTGTCAGCATCACCAGGGAAAGTGGGACAGATATATGAGAAACCACAGGCAGAGGAACCTGGATGGATATAAAAGGGCAATTAGGCGGTCAGATGATACTTGGCCATGGATGCAAGCCAATCAACAGGTGCAACAGCCACATGATGTGGAAGTTGGCACAAGTAGCAACAAAGATGCTTTGTGCCATCTAGATACTACTGTGTTGAAACCATATGTGCTCCATGTGGGGTTGTTGTGGCATGGGCCAAATTTGCAAAGTCTGAGTCACCAACCAATATCTTGGACTTCTTAGAACATGTGTATCCAAGTGATGACTCAAGACCAGACTATATTTGTATTGATAAGGCTTGCCTTGTGTTGCGATCTAGTATTGCCAATGACAGTTGGGAGAGATGGAGACAGACAAGCAGGTTTATTGTTGACTCATATCACTACACAAACCATCGTGCAACAGATGCTCTTTGTGTTAGGACTAATCCCACACACAACCACAAGCCTCAAGAGAAGAATAGATTGAGACGAGACTAATGACACAGTAGAGTAGTGACCTGGGTGAGAGGAAACTATCTAGAGTCTTAGAGACTCCTACCTACAACGCACCACCTTATATACCCCAACCATGGTCTGTGCGCAGCAGCCTCACGCCCCTAGGGCTATGCGCGCGCAGCTACGAAACCATGGCGACTATCTACACCTTCCTGCGATACCCGCGTCCCCATCCGGTCCTTATTGTCTTCTTATCAGCACAGCCCCTGGCTGACTGATTGCTGACCTAACCGATGGGCGCCTTGACATAGGGGTTGGCGCCTACGAGTCCTGTATACCTAGGCATCCATAGGGCCTCAAGGAAAATAGATAAAAATATGAAATAATCGCAAGAAAATCGTAAGGTCGTAACACTTTGCCGCAAATGGTGCAACCCATCCCCATCAAATGGTTTAGCACCAAACCTAGTTGTCACAGGTACCAATGATAATGGAGAGCCCTATCAGAGGCATGCATTTAATACTCAGGCTTGTGAGCAATTAAATGCATGGCTAGGTGGATTTGAATCAATGCTAAGGAGGATGACACCTGAAAATTTTGATTGGTTCCTGCACACAATGATATCCTATCATACTGTTTTGTTTACAGTTCTCCTTTCGTTTCGTCTTCGTGTCTCAGTGAACCGTTTCATCATCATACTGCGCAGTGTACCGCATGGACGCTATCTCCTTTCGTAACTACTTTCATACTTCCTTTCTCGAGTAGCTACAGCTTTATTCCTTTTTACGGTTTCCTTTGTTCTCTAACTTATATTAAACCCCATGTATCCTAGAGTAAACCTCAGTTCCAACTTAGACGAGTTTTGCTCTCAACCTCGCTTGAACTCGACGCCTTCTTCATCGATCTCAAGACCTTTGTCATCGTTTGACTTAGCGTCTAAACTCTTTGTCCAGCGGCTGGGAGACCGAGACTCTGCTTGTCGCTGTTGACTTAGAACGAACTACGACGAGGGCATCGTCCGTAACACAAGTTGGAACTCAGGAACCGCTCAGTGCTTCGTCACTAGCCAGACACCATTGAGACCCGAACCTCCCAGATCAGACGCCAAACGACTCCGCTCGTTATAGGCAAAAGTACTACCTTGGACGAAGGGAAGTCTATCCTTCTACAACAAACGAAGGGTGGTACTACGTTTCAACCACCAAGAGAAAGAACCAGCGAGTCCCAGAAAGTTTCTTCGAAGGAGAATATAGAGAAGGAAACCCTGACGAAGAATTACCAGCAGAGATCTGGATTAATTGGTATAACGAAGAAAACAAATCAGATAGCCGATTATTCTTCCCACCAAACAAAGAGCCAGAACTTACTTGGTGGCACGAATTTCGAGACGCTGAGGATCTAACCGACGGAGTCTTCTCCGCACTCGAAGAATCTACTCTTGCCAAGTGGAACGAATACAAGGAACAACAACAGATCGAACTAGATCTAGATTTTGACAACGAGCCGAAACAAGGGGAAAGCTCGAAACAAGCAACAGAACCGAAACAGGAACCTGAAACCGAAACAAAGAGAAATATGGCAGACGAAAAGGAAACATCTCCGAAAGGGATAAAGGGAATCTCCATTGAGAAATTCAAGGGACAACGATCCAAAGCGAAACATTTCATCTATGCGTTTGATGACACCTTCGATCTAGATGAGGAACGATTTACCCTGCAAGAAGAAAATCAAATACGTTTTCCTACACTTAGGAGAGGAATTAGACGATTGGAAATCCAATATCCGAGAGGAATTGGATGAGACAACTACAGATAAAGGAAAGAAAAGGAAGAAGGAACGACGCTCTCTTGGGATAGCTACAGCAGTTTCAAAAAGCGATTCTTAGCCGACTGGGGCGAATCAGACACCGCAGCCAGGACCTTGAATGATCTAGATAAAGTCAAAGTGGGCGGAGACATTGATATCCCCACTTATATTCAGAAATTCCGATCGCTTATTCAGTCAACCGGAATCACAGGGTTCATGGCGCAGCGAATCTATTTTTGTAAAGGACTCCCAGCATCAGTCGCAGCAAAAATCATCGAAAACCCTGCAGTTATCAACATGGAAAGCCTATGATGCTGCGGAGCGATTACACAATGCTTGGGAAACCCTGAAACTGATGAACCGATCCTCTGGATCAGGAAACACGGAGAAACGTTTCAAATTTAACCGAAACTCGAGGAACTCAGCATCAGGATCAAAAGGAGTCAATGCCATAACTACTGGACGCCTTTCAGATGCCCAAAAAGAGGAATATCGGAAAACCGGCAAGTGTTTCCGATGCGGAACTCAGGGACACATATCCAGGGATTGCCCAAACAAAGGAAACGCCCAGACGACGCCCAACAAATCGCCTCCCCGCAGAATCGCACCATTAGGACTATTGAGGAAACGACCTCAGAAGAGTCAACTGCCCAACGCATTAGGGCACTATTGAAAGCACTCCCAGACGAGGAGCGCGAGAATACCCTCCAAGAACTAGAAACAGAGGGTTTTTAAGAAGGAGACGCCAGAAAGCGGTTGACGCCTCCCATAAAGTTGAACAGTTAGCACTCGATTCTGTAATCGTACAATCCAATAATGATAAACGGATTTCAATCACTGTGCAAACGAACGATAAACCCGCTGAAATATCCGCCCTCATTGACTGTGGAGCAGAAGGAAACTTCATTGACGAACATATATCAAAAGCTTGGCCAAAGGAAAAACTAAACAACCAATTAAAGTCAAAAATGCTGACGGAACTATTAACCAACATGGAATGATCACACATCGAACTCATCTTACTTATTCTATCAATGGAAAACCATATGATACTTGGTTATGGATCACAAACTTAGGAGATCAAGAGATCATCTTCGGAATACCATGGCTGGAGAAACATAACCCGACTATTGACTGGCGAAAGAAAACCCTCCAAATAGATGATAATTCAAAAGACAACAAACCTATTTGGCGCATAGCGCTAGATACTCAACAATGGGGAGAAGACGAATATTGGATAAGAGTAAAAACGTCAGCGTCACAAGCGTTTGAACACCAAGCAAAACGCGACGAAACGCCAACGTCTTACCATCTGAGTACATTCCCTGGCAGTCTACCTTTGAGAAAAAAGCATCGGAGCGTTTCCCATCATCACGTCCATGGGACCATGCAATTGAACTCAAAACCGGATTTACGCCGAAAGTTAGCAAAATCTACCCACTATCGCTAAAAGAACAGTCCACGCTCGACGAATGGATTAAGGAGCAACTAGATAAGGGATATATTCGACCATCCAAATCGCCACAGGCATCACCATTTTCTTTGTTTCAAAGAAAGAAAGCGGCGCCCTCAGACCCTGTCAAGACTATCGTTACCTTAACGAATGGACAATCAAAAACGCCTATCCATTACCCTTAGTCTCAGACCTAATGACAAAATTGGAAGGCGCAAATTATTTTACTAAACTCGATTTGCGCTGGGATATAACAACGTCCGAATTAAAGAGGGCGACGAATGGAAAGCAGCCTTCATCACAAACCGAGGATTGTATGAACCAACAGTTATGTTCTTCGGCCTTTGCAATTCGCCCTCGACGTTCCAGACCATGATGAACGAATACTTCCAGGACATGATTAATGAAGGATGGCTCATTATCTATATGGACGACATTCTGATCTGCGGGAAAACGAAGGATGAAATACAGAAACGAACCGAAAGAGTCTTAGAACGCTTACAGAAAAAGGACCTATTCTTGAAATTAGAAAAATGCAAATTTTGCGTTCAAGAAGTCAAATTCCTGGGTATGGTCATTACGCCTGGTCATATTCAAATGGACCCAGTAAAACTCGCCGGAATTAGAGATTGGCCAATCCCCACAACGGTCAAACAAGTCAGATCTTTCCTCGGATTCGGAAATTTCTATCGACGATTCATCGGCAACTTTGCTGCTATAGCAAAACCGTTGACGGACTTAACTAAGAAAGGTTTAACCTTCAATTGGACGTTTGATTGTCAGACAGCTTTCGATGAATTAAAACGAAATTTTCGTCAATGCCAGTCCTACGTATGCCAGACCCCACAAGGCCATTTATCCTACAAACGGATGCCTCCAATAAAGCCACTGGGGCAGTATTAAAACAAGCCGACGCCTCCGGATCCCTCCATCCTTGTGGCTTTATATCACACGCCTTAACCACGACGGAACAGAACTACCAAATCTATGACCGAGAACTACTGGCTATTATTAAGGGATTACAAGCATGGCGACATTTACTGCATGGATCTCCGCATCCAATTATAGTCCATTGCGATCACAAAAACCTATCATTCTATAGAACCCGCAACGGTTAACTCCTCGACAAGCTCGTTGGTCTATGATGCTATCAGAATTTGACCTGAAGATAGAGCACGTACCAGGGACGAAAATGTTTGAAGCAGATGCATTATCCCGCCGTCCCGATCATATGAAAGATGACGATATACTGGACGATATTATCATGTTACCCAATAACAAGTTTATTCGCCTTATCGCTACAGACCTTGCTCAGAAAATCCGAGATGCTACGTCACTTGACAGCTTTGGAAAAACCATCATCGAAGTCATAGAAACGCAACGCGCTCCGCCTATTAAATCCAAATTACAAGATTGGGCATTAGTGGACGGAATTATTCGATACATCGACAGAGCATATATCCCTGATCTTGGAACACTCCGCACCAGCATTATCAAAACGGTCCATGAATCGCCTACTTCCGGGCATCCTGGACGCTTGAAAACGTTAGAATTGTTACAACGAGATTACTGGTGGCCAGGAATGTATAAACACGTCAAGGAATGGATCACTGGATGCGCCACCTGTCAGCAAATGAAGGTGAACACTCACCCCAATACCCCAGCCCTCCTACCAATCGGATCAAAGGCGACTCGACCATTTCAGCAAGTGACTCTGGATTTTATTACCGATCTTCCCATTTCCGACGGGTTTGACTCAATTTTGGTCACGGTGGACCATGGTCTTACGAAGGGGTAATTCTTACTCCTTGCAAGAAAACCATCGACGCACTAGGGACGGCAGACCTCTACATTTCCGAAATATTCAAGCGCTTTGGTTTACCAGATGTACTTATCTCCGATCGAGGACCGCAATTCTCAGCCAAGGTCTTCCAAGAAATCAGGAAAACACTAGGAATCGATCATAGAATGAGTACCGCCTATCATCCGCAAACCGATGGAGAGACAGAACGAGTTAATCAAGAACTAGAAGTATATCTTCGAATATTCTGTGCAAATGAAGCGCACACCTGGAAACAACTATTACCAATCGCCGAATTTGCCCATAATAACCGCTATCATGACTCAGTTAAAGCGTCGCCTTTCCAACTCATGTATGGAACAAACCCTGTTGCACTACCTACTGCGGCGCAGAAAATGACGACACCAGCAGCAGAAGAACGACTACAATTACTACGAAAGGCTAGAGAAGAGGCGCTTGCTGCACATGAATTAGCTAGACAAATGGTGGCTAGACGAATCAGAGACAAGTCAATCAAATTCAAAATAGGAGACAAAGTTTGGCTCGAAAATAGAAACCTTAACATTCCATACCAGTCCAGAAAGCTAGCGCCAAAACGAGAAGGACCCTTCCCCATTGAGCAAGTATTAGGACCAGTAACATATAAACTCAAACTCCCAAAACAATGGCGCATTCATCCAGTCTTTCACACGTCACTCCTTATGCCATATAGGGAGACTGAAACACATGGACCAAATTACACGGCCCCGCTCCTGATCTCGTAAATGGACAAGAAGAGTTTGAAGTTGAAGCGGTTCTTGCACACCGAAAGCGTGGGGCAGGATATCAGTATTTGGTTAAATGGAAAAACTACGGTCCGAATGACAATTCCTGGGAACCTGAACGCAATTTAGGCAATGCTGCGGATATTCTGCAAGCATATAAACAGAGAAGACAGCTGTGAAATAATTATGTCTCGTTATCATAACCGCCGAATCCTTAAACAAAATATCCGATACACGAAGAAATATTGTTCTACTCGAGGACGATATTCTCCGAAACTCTACGAAAGATTTCGAGGACGGATCATTAAAATTCCTATTTATCGTCCTCCAACATCTCCGTTAGGATTACCACGATTCTCTAAAATCATCCGGACACGAGCAGTTCGACAAACTGCGCCTAGAGCCTCAAGACTAACCACCGGACACTTAAAACATCCACAAGGACATGTAGAATTCCCATTTAATGCTCGCCTTCATTATCTCCCAAATACATGGATCTTACGTTCGATCCTGAAGAATTGCCATATTATCCCGAAGCCAGATCATACCTTCCATCACCCAACATACCTCTGAATCACAGATATGAGGTATACGCTGAGATGGCCCTTCGAAGGGAAGAACCGGAAAAGTATGTCTTCGTTCAACAGCTAAAACGTGCTGGCAAAGAAATCGAAATATACCGCTGGGTTGCTGATCGGCACGTCCCAAATGCACAAGCCAATTTCGACGACGCAATGGACAGCCTGGACTTCCTGAATGCAGTTGTTGACAATCCGGTCATCCCTGACGCACCGGAACAAGCTGTCACACAAGGCAATGACCCTATCACTGACACCGAGCATGAGAATGAGGTTTCCACCACTACCAGGAATGAATTAAGCGAATCAGAAGAATCTGATGGAGAACTTGAATACGTTCCCACCATCAGAGCGCCCATGTCCTCTTATCAGTTCTCGGAAGAAGAACTCCTGACTGTCAATTATGATGACGAGGTGTTCAATTGAACATAAAAGGACGCTTCAAAGTGCACCGGATTTCCCAGACTATCCATCACAATCATGCCCGCTTTCTTCATTACCATCGCCTACCTCATCGCCTTCGCCTTTGCCCTCCTGGTCACAGCATGTGGCCATTGTTACGTTGAACCGCCGCCGTCCTCTCGCCCTTCCTCGCTGCCGCCCACGACCTCCCCTCGAGGTCTTTGTCAACACCACCATCACCATCGACGATTTCGAATTTGCCGATCTCCCCGAGCTCCACGAACATCCGGTAGAACTCGCTGACACCGTAACTGTCCCCATTATACCCGTTCCACCCGTCGTCACTCGCCCCGCAACGCCATGCTTGACAACGTCAGCGACAACCTCGCCACCCTGGTCACCTACTTCAACTTGTTTTCCGAACCCCTTGATTTTATCACCGCCCTCACCCTCACTACCGACCCGCACACCCTCACTTATGAAGAACGGGACGCGATGCTCGCTCAAGCAAAACAGTTACAGCGAGCAATTCAAAGCTTACAGTGGCGAGTGGAGACTGCCGACAAGGACGTCGGTAATATTATCAGTTGGTTGGAATCTCCAGGACCACGGCTGGACGAACTCATGGTAGAAGTCGGCGACTTCTCGCATACGAAGGGGGTAATGTTACAGTTCTCCTTTCGTTTCGTCTTCGTGTCTCAGTGAACCGTTTCATCATCATTACTGCGCAGTGTACCGCATGGACGCTATCTCCTTTCGTAACTACTTTCATACTTCCTTTCTCGAGTAGCTACAGCTTTATTCCTTTTTACGGTTTCCTTTGTTCTCTAACTATATATAAACCCCATGTATCCTAGAGTAAACCTCAGTTCCAACTTAGACGAGTTTTGCTCTCAACCTCGCTTGAACTCGACGCCCTTCTTCTTCATCGATCTCAAGACCTTTGTCATCGTTTGACTTAGCGTCTAAACTCTTTGTCCAGCGGCTGGGAGCGGACCGAGACTCTGCTTGTCGCTGTTGACTTAGAACGAACTACGACGAGGGCATCGTCCGTAACAATTTTCACCTATAGCAGAAACTGATGATAGTTCAGTTCCGGACCTTAAATCACAATCAGACAGTAGTGACGAACACTACAATGATGCAAATGATGGTTACAACAGTGACATTGAATATATTGATGAGAACATCAATAATAATGTCGAAAATATGGATATAACTAATCCTGAGAGTAACTCTGGAGGACCATCTGATAAGGATGATCCATTTGGGTATGTGACAAATTTAAACCATTCTAATTACTTATCTAATACTGTTTTAGTGCTTGATAATCTTACCAATGTAAATGCGTTGAATGCATCAGATCAAGCTTTGAATAACAGTAGATACAATTGTGTATATAGTAATTATGAATATAGGGTTCCTAGTGAACAAATTATGCTCTTAAATAAGAATGATAAGTGGGTAATTGATTCTGGAGCTACCAGACATTGTACACCATTTATAAATGACTTTATGTCATATAAGAAATTTATCACACCAGTTAAAGTTACTACTGTAGACAAAAATGCGAAAACTGTTATGAGCTCACGCCCCTAAGCACAACCCTACAATCCCCCCTTGGGGGCCCACAGGCCTTGTTGCTGGCCAGAGGATAGAAAGGAGACGATACTGAGATAGATTGGGGTGGAGGTAAACTATCTGAAGTCTGGGGAGACTCCAGCTACAATGTACCTACTTATATACTACTCTATGAGGGCCCCTTGCAACTCCCAGACCCATTGGCACTCCCCCACTCTGACTCACTCTTATTGTTCTTGGTGAGCATGTGCTTGGGCGCTGCCACAGTTGCGCATATGAGCACATATGGGCGCGGTAATAACACTCTACTCTATCAAAGCGACAGGTAGACAGGAGGGAGGTGGAGAGCTAGTGAAGAAGGTCCTGTTAATCCTAGTCAGAACACACGCTGCGCGGATATGCAATATGTAGCGGGAATGAGCGGACGTGCGTGGAGTGGTTCTTTGTAGCGCGCGCTGCGGAGCAGTACGCCGGATAGCGGACGTTGGATGGGTGGATGAATCACGTGACGGGGGCGCAAGGCGATAGTTGGTGGCTGTTGCGGTCGACGTTGAGGGCGGATACTGATAACAGTAGCGGATTGCAGGCAACAACGACGAGCAGTGCAAGTCTTTCCACAACACGGGCTTGACGATGGCTGAAACGACGAGGAAGTAGAGAACAACGCAAGAGAGGAAGGGAAAAGCGAGTGCGGGTGAATGAGACTTGAGCGTGTCGAAACTCTGACAGTTATTATAATAGTTACATTAGATTAGTTACATTCATTACAATAACTAATGTAATGAACATCTTATCTAATCTATATCTAATCTATATCTTATCTAATTAGATAAGATTGAATAACTATTAATTAAGTGTTTCATATTTAATCATAAATAGCTTACATAATATTAGTCATGTGACTTATGACTCACAATTATGACTCACTGTTATGACTCATTTATAGTCATAATGACTCATAATTATGACTCATGATTAGTCATAATGACTCATACTTATGACTCATTTGGAGTCACAATGACTCATGATTATGACTCATGATTAGTCATAATGACTCGTGTTTATGACTCATAATGACTCACACTGAGTCATATGACTCATACAACGTCATATAGAAGGAAATGATGTCATATAGAACATCATAGAAGGAATATAAATAGATAAAGACTCAGAATGACTCATTCTAGGGACCGATATTATGTAATAGGTAACATTGTACTTAGGTTAGGGTTTCTGAAATGCATATAAGGAGGGCGTTCTGAGCGACTATCCCCTCAGTTTTACTACAAAACTACATAAGTGATAAGGCAACCTAGCTAACACAATGTAAGTATATTGAAACCTTACTTAGCTAGTGTATGCGCTGCTGTTCCTTGTTTCAATAGAGCGGATAGCTGCGTGGGTATGATATGATATTTTCTACTACAAAACAAGATGGTTTATATACATTTTTCTACCTACTGACGCAAGTGTACTCTGAAATTCTTTTCTTGTGGACGCGCGGCATTTCCAAATCCGTTAACTTGAAAGACGCTGGCCGATCTAGTGCGCGAGCATTTTCCTTACAATTTTCGTTCGGTGTGTGACTCCGTAGCAAAACCCTGACTGTATTGGCGTCGTACCTAAGGGCGGCTAGCGTAATGAGAGTGTCGGCCGATGTTCGACTGCCGGTGTCCTATCAATAAGCGCTGATGCATTCCCTGGTGACCGTGAACCTGTTTCCTGAACTCAACCCTGTACGCCCGATATAGTCGTTTTGTTGTATTCGCTGATCGACACAACAATCCGTGAAGATTTCTTGCCGCTATCTTGGGTGGGTTATTGGCTTTACCCGCCAATCATATGCACATGCGGCTACACGGATCCTGATAGCGGTACTTGGAAGGCGGACTTGCCTATCGCGGACGTGGTGGTGCGGAAGTGTCGAAATGCGGCGGTACGCTCCCAATTAGGAAGGATCGTTAGTCAGCATGACCTTCGGATAATTGGGCGGCTTATGCGGTAGTTGTCAAGCGCAGGTAACGCGAAAGGGTGCAGATATGGCGACTATTGGGCGGCTTGCGCTGCGGATGCATGCATGTGAACAATGTGCGGCCCTGCAGATGCGTGCATATATGCGAGCGCTGCGGACGACCTAAGATGTCAGCCAGATCGTTAGTGACAGGTTCAGTGCGTATATAGTCCCGGAGCCAGTAGGACTTCTCTCGCATAGCATGACGCATACGCATGACGGTCACTACACTGTCACAGCGGGACACTGCTCATCATCTCCCCAGGACTTAAGAATCTGACTGCCCTCAGTCAGTCTGCTGGACGAGTACGACCGATTGATGGAGTTTGCTGGCATGGCGAGCGTACTTGCAGGCATGTGGGACCTGCGTAATGATGCGAATGGTTAGACTTCGGTTGCAATGCAGTAATCTGCCATGGAGCGGATGCATGCGGATGTGCGGAGGCAGGCGCGGAGCATTGATCCGGCGTAGCGGACGTTGGACTTGATTCTGCTGAGACGTTGATTGTCGAACCACTTTCCTCATATACACCAGTCTCCGCCGCTCGTGCTTCGATGTCGGCACCTTTACAGCCTCAGCCAGCAGTCTCAATAGCTGGATCGACCCTGATTAAGCAGGAAGATCTTTACAACCTTTTTGGCAAATTTGCCCAGACCATAGCCGAGAGCGTCACCGCTTCAATTTCGGGAGCATGCCCCACAGGAACTATCCCTATACCTCAATCGAACAACTTGACCCAAGGAAGTCAGCCCGCATCTCAGCAGTATCAATGGCCCCCCAGTGATGGCAATCTTTGTAACTTCTGCGGAGGCAACGGCCATTTCATTGCCAGTTGCGCCCAGGCTGAACAGTACCTTCGAGAAGGTAAAGCAATTAAGAGGCCTGACGGACGACTTGCTCTCCCTACTGGCCTGTTGGTACCAAGGAACATTGAAGGGCAGTTCTTGAAGGATAGAATGGACGAATGGTGGCGCAGACAACTCAGTTCTGCAGCAGATAGGCCGCCCACTTCGGCTCCATCTACTTCGACGACAGGAAGTACTTCCTCAATGTTCTTCAGTGTTGCTCCTGCGACAAGACAAGATCAAGCCAATATGTCGCCCAAGGCGTCCATGGCTGTGGTGACACCAGACGAAGAAGATTTGGATATCCGTCTCGAGGAGCTCCGACAACAAGTCCTCGCCCTACAGGATAGGCAGAAGAAGAAGAAGCTAGTCTTCGACCGTGTCGAAATCTTGAAACGCCCAACTTTGGCACCGAAGCCCCCGGTCCCTTCAACGAGTGGCATACAGCCCTTGAGCACTAGAGCAGCAGAGAAAGCGCCGGAAAAGCAGTCGATTCCCCCACCTTCGAACGCAGCTAGCGGTAGTAGAATATCGGAGCACACGTCTGCCCCCACCTTGCAGCTAGGACCATCCTCTACCACTAAACCGAAGGCAACGGCAACTCAAGAAGCACCAGGAGGAACCTCTGAGCTTCCAACACATCCATTCGAGAAAGCGAAGGACGCAAACTATCTTCCACCAGTAGATCGAAACTTCACTCAGCCCCTGAAAGCAAAAGAGAGAGACCCAGCATACATCACCACTGCGCCAATTCAGGATCCAAAGATAGCCGACGTGGTCTACAAACGTACTTTGAAGGAGAATCATATTACCATCACCTTTGAAGAACTACTTTCCCTTTCACCAGACCTTCGATACCATGTTAGAGAGGCAGTAACCCCTAAGCGTCAGCTGGCTGTTAAGGCACTGGTACACTATGTTGGAGATGAAGTAGAGCAGATCAAAGAAATCATTTCCCACCCGGCCCTCGAAACCTTCAAATGCGAGCCAGTACAAGTTAAGCCCGGCGTCTATCAGGTCCCAGACTTAGCACAAGTCTTTACTTCTCGGCCCAGGGACCGGACCGACCAGTCAGGTTATTGGTAGGTAAGGAATTGCATGCCCTTTGAGCCATCAAAATGGACATAGCCGACAAAGGTCTCGTCGAATGCATCCTCGACCCCGGAAGCATGATTGTCTGTATGTCAGACGCAGTCAGTCACCAGATAGGCATCCCGTACAACCCAGGGATATCACTCGAGATGCAATCAGCCAATGGTACCCTCGATAAAACACTCGGTCTTGCCCAGAACGTGCCATTTTCCATCGACGGAATTACATTCCTGTTCCAAGTCCACATAGTTTGGTCCCCGGCATACGATATACTCTTAGGGCACCCCTTCGACGTCATAGCTCAGTCAGTTATCAAGAACTATGCCAATGCAGAGCAAACCGTCACCATTACGGACCCGGTCACAGTGAGACAGTGGACAGTACCAACCATCGAGCGTGGCCCGCCATTCTTCACCATGAGACGAAGGGAAAAGGCCATGATGGAAGGGGATTTTTGCTGCGCTTCGAGGATTTGATAGAGGATCAAGGAGAAGCTGCGTTGATCATAGAAGTTGATGAAAAAGAACAAAAACCATTGCACATTTCTGCCTATGCCCCCTTGCCCAAATCTGTTGATTACCATGCGCCCTCAAACAAACGGTCACCCCTTCGAGACGTGATGTCCCACTTGTTTCTCGTTGCAGCGTTACAAAATAGCCACGACAACCCCTCTATCCTCGACCCTCGCGCTCGTGCGTTATTGTTGCAGCCCTCATCCACCTCGACTCATAACACATCAAACTGCAAGGTGGCGTCAGTTTTTACTCAAAACGTCGCCAGCTGCACTGTGGAGGACTTCCTTGAAGAAAATTATGCTGAGCTCCCCGACTTAGGCGAGGACAGCGACACCGACGAGGAACCTTCGAACATACCTTATACACATTTCACAACTTCACTCGAGCCGCCTCAAGGCTCCAATGGCGCCTCAACCCCTATTGCAGTTTTTGGAAAGCGCTATAAGCCAGTGGCACAAAAAGTCAAGCCAGTCATCGGCATGCTCCCACAAGAATTTCGAATCGTCAGAAACATTACGGGAGATCCCCTTAGAGATATACCGATTTTAGACCCTCAGCCACCTTTTTGTGCCCATGGGTTGATACACTCAAGAGCGTATGGAAGTGCTCGATGCAGTACACAAGGATGGGTTTTTACGCCCTGAAGAACGGAAACTATTACACCATTTCATGACGTTGCACACATGAAGGATTTGCTTGGACAGACACCGAACGCGGATGTTTCAAAGAAGAGTACTTTCCACCAATTGACATACCTACGATTCCCCACCACCCTTGGATCCAGAAAAATATCCCCATTCCACCAGGCATATATGACAAAGTATGCAAGATGATTCAGACGAAGATACAGGCAGGAGTTTATGAGCCATCAACCTCGTCCTATCGATCGCGGTGGTTTTGCATAGCCAAGAAAGACGGACGCCTGCGTATCGTTCATTCCCTCGAACCGTTAATACGACTCTACACTGCTAAGGCAGCTGTGTAGACAGGGGGGTTTGTGTGAGCTAGTTGAAGAGTCCCGACGTTGCCAACCAGAGGGCTGCTTGCACTTGTGTGTGACCTGTGACCTAGTGACAAAACATGCGCGGTAGTGCGGTTGTGACGCGTGACCTAGTGACAGAATGCGCACGGAGCGGAACGCAAGTGTGGCTGTGATGCGACAGAGTAACGGCGATGGCGTGTGATGTGACAACGTCGTATAGCGGATGGCGTGTGGTAGGGTGTGTGACAAGTGTGACAAGAGAGCGAGAGTGCGCGCGCAACGGAAAAAGAGCTTATTGCATGGGAGTGAGATTATGTGTTATATATGATATTGGGGGTAGGATGGTATATTATATTGACAAGATAACTACAAGGCTTTATATACATTTTTGGCTCTATCAGTACGAAGGGACTCTGCTATATTTTCACCTCCTGTCCAAATCCGGGCTTGGTATTGATGATCGATGATTTTCCGTGAAGTTTTCCTCCCTTTGTTCTAGATGGGGATTTGCCTTTATCCCTTGATCGTGCATTTGGATCTCAATTGTGGGCTTCGGAGAGCGGAGTTGCCTATTGAGGAAGTGGCTGTGCAGAGAGCGGACTTGTTTTCCTGTAGCGCGGGAAAGAGCGGATAGAGCGGATCGGAAGTGGATCGCAAAGTGCGGAAAAGCGCGGGAAAGAGCGGATCGGAAGCGGATCGCAAAGTGCGGAAAAGCGCGGGAAAGAGAGCGGAAAGCGCAGATCGGAAGCGGAAAGCGCGGGAAAGCGGATCGGAAGCGGATCGCAAAGTGCGGAAGAGTGTGGGAAAGAGCGGATCGGAAGCGGATCTTCTACACAGTCACAGCCAGTGACTGCTCATCACTGTTAAACAAAGTCACCATCCAGCATTCGGGTGTCACACCAATTCCCGAACACCTGGCAGAGAACTTTGCCTGTCGAGCCTGCGGAGCCATGTTGGACCTATTCGTAGGATACGACAAGCGCTTAATCTCCCAAAGTTCTAGAGATCTTACGACATTTCAAACCCCCTTCAGAGCACTTCGACTGGTCACCCTTCCTATGGGATGGACCAATTCAGTCCCCATCTTTCATGACAATGTAACCTACATCTTGCAACTCAAGATCCCCGACTACACAATCCCTTATATCGACGACGTTCCGGTTAAGGGTCCTGCTTCGAGGTACCAGCTAGAAGACAGTTCATACGAGACTATCCCCAAAAACGATGATATACAACGCTTCGTATGGGAGCATTTTCAGAACCTCAACTGGATCGTACAGCGGATGAAGTATGTGGGCGGGACATTCTCAGGCAAGAAGTTGGTGTTGTGTGCCGAAGAAATAACGGTCGTAGGCCATGTTTGCACTATCGAAGGGCGAGTTCCAGACAACCAGAAGGTCGAAGCAATCCTTGCCTGGGGACCCTGCCAATCTCTGTCGGACGTTCGAGCGTTCCTCGGAACCGTTGGCCTCTTCAGGATCTATATCTGGCACTATTCTTTGAAGGCCCACCCTTTGACGATGCTCACAAAGAAAGGAGTTGAGTTTGAGTTTGGAGAAGAGCAGATTCGAGCGCAAAACGAGTTAAAGAAAGCCGTCTTAGATTCGCCTGCCATTCGACCCCTCGACTATCACTCATCAGCCCCAGTTACTATAGTCGATTTGGTTCTATCACCCTCAACGAGAGGGAATGCCGGTTCTCTCAGGCTAAGCTGGAGATATTTGGACTTTACCGAGCGTTGAGGAAGTTCAAGCTTTACATATTGGGAGTGAGAAACCTCATAGATGCGCGGTATATCAAGGGAATGTTGCAGAACCCGGATATCACACCATCAGCCTCGGTCAATCACTGGATATTGGCCATCTTGTCATTCCATTTTGAGCTTGTCCATGTCCCGGGTACCCATCACGGCCCAGATGGATTGTCTCGAAGACCCCAACAACCAGACGATGAAGCCATTGACAAAGAAGCGGAAGACGAGGCCTTCAATGATTGGATCGACAACTTGTACAGTTTCATGCACATTATTAACCCCTCGCCTTTTATGGCATCCCTCTTGAAGCCGACAGCATGCGCATCACTTCGCAGAACGGTCAGCACTTATAGCCTGGTTGCAGACACCGTGCTCAGGGTGTTGGTGCTCGCCAGCGATGACGAACCTATCAGCTACACCAGAATACCTAGGACAGATGCCGCACAGAAAGAAGACGCCCGATTACCCTTCATTAGACAATTCCTTTATGACCTGAGACGACCTGTGGACATGACCGACAAAGAGTACCAGTCGTTCATATGGTACTGCCTTCGATTCTTCTTGCAGGACGAAAAGTTGTGGAGGAAGGACGCAAATGGTTTACACAAAGTCGTTGTGGACCAGCCCCATCGCGTTCAAGTGCTTCAGGAATGCCACAACGACGTTGGACATAAGGGCTTCGACGCTACTCGGGCCCTCATCTTAGAACGGTTTTGGTGGCCACACGTTCACGAAGACATCAAGTGGTACCTTCAGACTTGTCATCTGTGTCAGGAGGGTCAACTTCGTCTTGTTCGAATCCCACCACTGTTGCCCAGCCAGCCCCCTCTTCTCAAAAGTTTATATCGACATCATGCACCTACCTCCTTCGAAAGGGTATCACTACTTGATTCAAGCACGATGTTCGCTCTCTCACTACCCAGAGTACCGTGCCCTGCGCACCCAGACAGCCGAAGCAATTGGTTCTTGGCTCTTTGAAGACCTCTTGTGTTGATGGGGAGCGTTAGTGGAGATTGTGTCCGACAATGGTTCTTCGATTGTCAGCGCGTGCACCTACCTGTCCAAGCAGTACAAGATCAATCACATCCGGATCTCAGGTTATAACTCACAAGCCAATGGGATTGTTGAGCACGCGCACTTTGACGTTAGACAGTCGTTGTACAAAGCCTGTAGCGGAGATCAGTCGAAGTGGGCTAGGTCCCTACACACCGTCTTTTGGGCCGAGCGAGTCACAGTTCATTGACGAATGGGCGTCTCCCCGTACTTTGCTGTCACTGGCACGCACCCGTTGCTCCCTTTGGATATCGTCGAAGCCACTTACCTATTGCCGCCTCCGAACGCCTTCTTGTCTACCACAGATCTCATTGTCCGACAAGCGACCGAGTTGCAGAAACACCAGGAGCAAGTGGAGGCCCTTTGCGACAAGGTCTTCGAGGCTCAAATTAAGGCGGCTAGACATTTTGAATCGGACTATAACCGAAGTATCAAAGACTACTCGTTCCAACTAGGAGACCTGGTCCTAGTCCGCAATACCGCCATCGAAAAATCTTTGAATCGAAAGATGCGCGCTCGCTATAACGGTCCTATGTCGTCCTTGTCCGAAACCGTGGAGGAGCCTATGTTGTGTGTGAATTAGACGGTTCCGTCCTCGATAGACCGTTGCCGCAATTTAGAGTCATTCCCTATATTTGCCCGAAGACAATTGAAGTCCCTCATGATGCGCTGGATGTCCATTTACAGCGTCTCCACGAGATGCAGGCCTCGACGAGCCTAGGGGATGATGACGAAGAAGTTGCTCGAACACCGGAGGCAGTGGACGAAGAAGATCCAGGAGTAGGTGACCCCGGCAAGATGATGAAGATGGAGGAGAGGCAGTTGACAAGACTGCAAAGTGCAACCTCGCACGAAGCCCTGAAAGCCACTTTTCAACAATGTGGACTCAATCTCTTTTTCTTTCACCATTCCTTTTCTCTTGTTTCGATTGTCTTCCTTTCCGTTGCGAACTATTATCAGTAATTCATTTACGTTCACCTTGATTTGATTTCCTTTGTGTTACCTCTCGTTTCCCTTGTAACACACACTTCGATCTTAGCTTCAGACACATACATACTCACAACCAGCATTCTTATTCACATGCAAACACAATATACGCCCTAACAAGTCAAAGAAGAGATCCTCGGACAGCCGAACGAGCCTGCAACAGCATCCAAACCCTAGACAGCCTTCGCTTTTCCCTTGACTCCCGTTCTCCCTGCCTTGTTCGCTTTGTGCTCTTCAAGATCTGCTGCTATCAGCTACGTCGACCACGGAGCGCCCTACTACTTACCAGACTCCCGATGTCAATTTCAATCACGTCTTGCTGGCGCTCTGCTCTTCGGCCTTTTCCTTGCGCACTAGTCGCGTTCGAGTTTGTTGAATATGGCATTGTACTTCAAGTAGGTCGATAGGCGTTCGCCGACCGGGAGCCGACCGAACCACATTCGGATCGAAGGTCAAGACCCGGGGCATCATGCGACGGTCCCGCCGAGCCTGCTCCACACGTCCCTTTGGTGCTCGCACCACCGGTTTTCCCCTCGGTTGCATCTTCACGGGTGTCTTCGTCGCCGCTACAGTAGTGGGCCAAGACTGTCACGACTCCTCGTGGCCTATCTCATTGCACTGAAGTTGCATACTACCCCGAGACCTTGCAGCGGAGACACTTGTCACGCCACGGCTCGTCTGTGTTTGCTCGAGGCACCGTTTGTTGAGAACGCAGAAGGTCTTGGTTTGCGCCTTTTGGCACGGGCACACTATGCTCGAATTACCCACTTCACTCGACCTGCTATGATGTGCCTCTGACCTTATTTGCTTGTGGTTGGTGGCAGCCGCCTCCTCTAGCGCCCGGTCGTTCTCCGCATACCTCTTTTTGAATTCCGCCAGGTCCATGATCGGCAGCTTGCCCTTGGGACCAGTGTCCACACCTGCTTCCGTTTTTATCGTTACTTGCGCGGGGGCCGCCGTGTCGTCCACCGCCGAATCCTCTCCTTCAGCTTGGTCCTCGCTCTCGCGTCGCCGCTCTCGTCCGATGTGTAGCCCTCAATTGTAGGCAGTCGAATGATGGCCTCGGACCCGTGACCGCTTGAAGACGTTCGTTCGGCAAGGCAGAGACTGGTGGTGCATTGTCGGTGCCAGTGGGTGGTCAGTCATGTTTTCAACCAGTGTGAAGTCCCCTGCCCCTGTAGTTGATCGGTCAGTTGAAGAAGTTGGCAACAAAGCTCACGTACCGCGTTTGGAACTCTCGATTATTGCCATTGCTTTCGTTTTACTGAGGCCCTGGAACCCCCGTTGGCTCGGAAGTTCTTCTGCGCGCCGACAGAGCCACATGCCACCTCGAGTGCAGAGGCCTCATCTCGCAGATTCACAGTTCTCCTGCGTTTTTGTTAGGGTGGCCCGTCCAGAAAGTCTCAAGACTGGCTTACCATGACGCCGCCAGCTGCTTCAGCCAGTCTCTCAGGTGTTGAACGATGATGCCTTGCTGACAGCCCCAGCAAGTTGCTCAGCAATGCAGAAGAAACGCCGGTTGTAGCAGGCGCGGTGGCGCCAATTTTTTACGGGAGAGCAGCCTTTGAGACAGCAGGCAGGATTGGAATATTACCCGACATCACTACGCAGATGAGAGGATGGTTAGAGAAATGGGTAGACTGGATGGCGACTCACGAAGGTCTTTTGCAAATTGCGGGCGTGTTTGGCGGTGTTTGCAAGGCGCGTCTTTGACTTCTAGGCCCGCTTTGTTTGCTACGGTGTCACACCGGTCACGCACGAACGTTTTGGGCAGTACAATACCTCCAATTGACTGAGGACAGTCAAGATTTCAAAGTAAAGGGAGGATGATATGCCTGGAACGTGTCAGTACCTGCGCTAGTCCTATTTCACCATCCTGAGGAAGCCATTCGAGCCGAGTCGAAGCATCCTGCTCACAAATCAAAAGTCGTAGTGCCAGCAGTGCCCCCGCCGAACAAAGGTTGAAGCTCCGAGAATCAGACAAAGTCTTTCGATCCGTCCTCCTTGGTCTTAGCGATGTACCCGAAACAATCTTTCAGTCCCTAGACAGTTCCCCGTTCCACAATACCAGGCCAACATTGCAACGACACCTCAGTTCCAGTCACTAAGCGGCCCCACCCACATTGCAAATTCCAGCAGCAAATGGGAGCCACTGGTGCCTCGCCGACAATAAGGACTAGGACGATCACCACCCCTCCAAATAGCCCCCGTACTCTGACAGTGTCAAACACAGCGCGAAGCTTCGTATGACTCCGACCGATGCAGAGTGGAACACCCTCACGACCGCATACATCATATGACCTAACTTGAACGACTCACGCCCAGCCTGTTCTCGACCACTTGCGGTCAAGTGATATCCGATCTGCACACAACCATCCGACAATAGATCCGGACTCATTCCATTGATAGATTACCTCCCAAGCCCAGTCGAATCGCCAATCGCACAGTACAGCAACATTAACAAAACTCGTTTCGGTTCACCTGAGGGCAAGCCTTTCTGCAGCTACCAGTATCCGAGCGACGCCAGTATATCCATCTTGGACTCGATTGGCGACTGAATACAACTTCAGGAAATCACAGAGGGACCAGTGACGGAGGAGAAGACAAACCATGTTGATGCAGTATTCAGAGTATCCACAGGCTCAGAGGAGGATAGGAGCCGATGTTCATACACCCAGGACTGAGGACATCTGCCTTGCGTAAGCCCAGGGACCCATACAAGTCAAAGTCGTTCACCTCAAACTATATCAACAGCTCGGTTCGATTAGAAAGAGCTCGAGCCACCATCCACAGCAGAAGAAGGCCACAACGATAACCACTTACACACGACACTCAATCCACGTATCGGAATCACAGTCACACAAGTAAATCAGTAATCAGGAGGAATGTAATCACACGTCACAAGTCGCATCTAGACGAACGGTGCTATACCGAATGAGAGGTCCAACAGAATAGCATCCAGCACGAAAGACACTGAATGTCAATTTGTCGGCAACGCGACCCTCAGACGAAATGCCGGTCATCATTTGAGAGCGCCAGGTGCTGAAGACCGATAGCTCGAGCTTCGTTACCACCGCGCACACACAGCTGATACCTGCCACATAGACAGATTACTCAAGATCAACAGCTGGCATGTAGCGATGACCCAACGCGACGTCTCACATACCAATCCAGCGGAATTGAACACATTCACCTCCATACAAGCTCGAGGAACCTGTACTCTGGTCACAAATACGAAGCTAGAAATCCATTCTTCAAGAAAAGGCACTTGCACACGAATAAAGGAATAGTGCTTGTCGACTATCGAGCCAGTTACCAGGCACAGCCATTCACTGAACCGCAACGAAGGGTAAACTAGAGCGAATTCCTAGTAGCAGATGCCTTGCTTGGGGAGATTGAACGTGCGAATGATGTAGGAGTGGTAGAAGTTATTAGCTAAACACCGAGCAATCACTCCATACGGAGTCTCTGCTGTATACGGCATGAGATTGCACATTGCTCATCGTTCTGTGTCATGGGACCCTATATCCCAATAGCGCTCACGTGCTATCGATCTGTGAAGCTCTCCGAGAGACAGAAAAGTGGTAGCAAAAGTGACAGCATGTTACTGAAATAGGTGTTAGCTAGACTAGCTAGCGCACAAAACTGTTTCGATCTACCGCCTAGTTTGTGATATCTCTTCGCTGCATTTTAATGCATATATCATATGTGACCTGTCTTAGACAAATGACAGGAGGATCGGATGCTGACCTTTCTTACCCTCCCCTCCGAAATGTTCACGGTTCAGAGCGTTTGGCCGGCCTCAGAAGGTCTGCCAACGAGTCACCAGTGTTGTCCTTGTCTGTCAGTCTGCGTGCTTGCCAGGTTGTCTCCACGACTTTCGCCCCAGATCTGCGTAGCCTTCGACGCGTGAGTGTCCTCAGCAGCACACCATTGAAACTACGATCTCCATTCCGCTACGACTGTCATAACCCATGTGGTTCAGACAAATCATCATTCGTATTATCAGATACATCGTTAGCCGGCCTTCGAAGTACTCAGTCCCTTCGCCTATCATTTATCACATAGCCAGTGCCTGACGAGCACAATCCTCCGTACCTTCAGCAAGTCTGAGAACCTCCCTAAGGACTTATCGCCCCCCTGTCGTAGAACGTAGGTTGCGTGCACATATCCTCTCAGGTTCGTTACCAGACATATCCCATTAAAGTCATGTTTACGAAGCCACCAGCGCATTCAAGAAAATCACTGGAGGTGGTGCTCGAGCACGCGAGAAATTGGGTTTCTTTTGGTTTTGCCTGCCACACCAAGCGCTCAACCGGGAACTGTCAGCTTGCTTCAGTACTGCTCCGTAGCTTTGTTAGAGGTGTCCATCTGTAAGAATGAAAGGTCTTGGTGGATTCTGGCATGCGTAGAACGGCAATAGACAACAGGCGAATCCGAACAAAAAGGTTAACCCTTTCTTTGTTAAATCCATCAGAGGTTTTTGCTATGGCGGCAAATTGCCAATAAATCGTCAGATAAGTATTCCGAATCCTAGGAAGGATCCTAACTTGGCTTGACTGTTGCGGGCGTTGGCCTTCTCGGATACCAGCAAGTTTAACAGGATCCATTTGAATATGACCAGCGCATAATGACCATTCCAAGAACTCAACTTCTTGAAGACAAAATTTACAATTTATCTAATTTTAGAAAAACAGTCCTTATGTCTTCACTATAGTAGGTTGTTTTAAGACTCGTTCGGATTTGCTCCTGTATTTCTTTCTTCATTTTTCCTAAAATCAAAGGCGTCATAATAAGATGATGAAGCCCATCCTTCATTGAATCATATCTTGGAAGTATTCATCATCATCGGTTCTTGGAAATGTCCGAGGGCAAATCACAAAAGACCAAAGAACAGTTACTGTTGATATCATATTAACCCGCAATTGTGATAAAAGGCAGCTTTCACCATTTGTCTCCTATCCTTAAATTGAATGTTGGTAAATGGAAGTTAAGTACGAAGTAGATCTCGTGCTTCTAAGTTTTGGTCATTAGATCCGAAACTAGGGGTAACGGGTAGGTGTTCTTAATGGTCCATTCGTTTAGGTAGTCATAATCCTGACAAGGTGTTAGGGCACCGCTTCTTTCTTTGAACAAAGAAGAATGGTATGCTTGTGGTGATTTGGATGGTCAAATGTAT